>WURT03596042.1:0-20563 GCA_009936505.3 Holothuria glaberrima
TGAGGATTAGTTGAAAAGAACTGGTCTGGAGACCATTGAGGAAGAACATGGGTAACTTTCCTACCTAACAAACCTGTCCATCTTTGCTGTATATTGCTTGACATATCAGTTTTGAGAGACTTTGAATAAATTCCGGAAAATTAGAAAATGATCTTTAAATCGTTTTACAAGACTTTTGTGTGCGTTCAGAAGTTGAATCACTTTAGAACATTTTTTGGAAACTTAATAAAAACAGTAGCCATGGACTGATAGAACGAGAGGAGAAAAACAACTTGACAGGGTTGTAAATATTTGGAACAGTCTTCTGGACAGAGTAGATGCTACTCCACCCGTCAATACTTTCAACGCCTACATTGGAATGTACCTGGTCGAGGATATGGGTCTTTAAAAGCCTTTTGAGTTCCTACTCCTGAAGATTCAGTAATTTAAGTAAGTTTAGACTACCAACATTCATCATGCCAATTCAATTAACAAGCATCACTAAAAATGACCTTCCATTAGCCCAAGTTATGCTTGTGTCAAATTGTCAATGGTTATTTTGTGGTCTGTTCAGTGAACATAGACGAAAAACTGCAGTGCACCCTCTTTATTTCGACCTAGTCTATACTTTTTCCATCACTGTTTATTTCGTCATTGGCAAAAACAACAGTGCAACTTAACTTTGAACTCAGCTCTGCGTTAAACTCAATTGAGAGTAATCAGATTGGTTTGTTGATCTTCCGGTGAGCCTGGGTGTTCCCGACTTTTTGATCAAAGTCCCTTAACTTTCAGGTTAAGTAACTGGAATTAAATTGCTTTGCTCAGCGTGACACTTGGTTCAAATAAATATTGGCCATATAGTTGGTTTAGAGGGCATAAACTGGTACTTCACGAGTTAAACCGTATCTCCCTTTTCTCGAAAGTCACTCATCGTGACATTGTTCCTTTGCACATTTCTGGAGTTCGGTGAAAGTTTGACGAAGAAAAGGACGAAACTGTTATAAGGTAAGTGTTAAAACCTCAGGTTATTGATAAGACAAAAATCAGAAAAACGAGAATTCTGTAACCGACTCGTGATGTCTTCAAAGATTCAAATTTGTTTGCATTTCTGAAATGATTTTAAATCTTGCTAAGCATTACCATCCAAAGCCCCAAGATATTCGCAAACTGCGAATAATAGTTAAAACGTGAATCGAGAAGGACGGACAAAAGAAAGAATAAATCAAAAATGACAGTTGACAAACTACAAATTTCACCTAAGCAAAATGTAAGCAATGAAGAGACTTTTGACAAGACCTGTTGCCAGGGGGCAGAAGGGGCGGTACCAGGCGCGGCGGAATGGAAAAATTATTGGAGGCTGAGTGCTAGGAAGACTATCTAAGCGGAGCGCCGCCATCGGTTGGCGCGGGGCGTACAATAAAATTTTTTGGCTTTACAAACCCCTCAGATGGCCGGAAACGCTACTTCCCGAGTGTTTTAAGCTGCAAGTACCCAGCCTTGAAATATGGATCTCATGTCTGCAATTTCTCAATTAATGAAAACAATCAGACTATGAAAAATGGTAATACATGTTTCTACGCGGAGCTCCACCATCGGTTGGCGCGGAGCGGACAAGAAATTTTTTGGCTTTACAAACCCCTCAGATGGCTGGAAACGGTACTTCCCGAGTGTTCTAAGCTAAATGTACCCAGCCTTGAAATATGGATCTCATGTCTGCACTTGGAAAATATTGGGGGCTGAACATACCTTTAGCCCCCTCACTTTTTTCATTGGGGGCTTTGCCCCCGAACTCCCCCCCCCCCGGTTCCGCCGCCACTGGGCGGTACCCCCTAGAAAATTAAAAATTACCATTTCTTATTTGTATTTTAGCACATCTCGCCACTAAGAAATATTTTTATCCCCTGGAACTCCCCTCCCCCCTTCCTAGTACCTTTATATGGCTAAGTTTTGGACTTGATGATAAAGCGTTGGAAATGACGAGTCAGCAGAGGTTTACGAAATGTTTGGAGTCATTAGACAATGTAAATAGGAATAGTTAAAAACTCTAAAGCAGTCAAGAAAATTAACATGAACAAATGTTAAAGAAGTCAGAAATAGTAGAAATAACAAAATTTTAAGCAGTAATTAAATATAATAAAGCTAACGAAACAGTAACAGCACCACTAACAAAGAGTAAAATGGTTTGAAACAGTAGCATTGGTGAAACGTAAAGAAATCAGGGACATGGATAATAGAAGGACAAAGTAATGTATGATCGGTATCATTCAAAATAAAGGAACAACTTGGAAGAAGTTAATATGCAAAAAGAGTAGAAAAACGTAACTCAATAAGATATATTTAATAAGAATGTGGCTGCACTAGGTGCATAGAGTGTCTTCATTCTTGAAAATGTAACTCTGACGCCCAAACATTTGATCCATACACCGCAGAAATTTTGAATACCCCTTACCCATACCTTAATATCTTCGCTCATTTGGATCTCAGTGAAAGAGAAGTAATATCAAATTTGACACAGTAACCATATGATATATCTCCTGTCACATTGCATGAATGTTTAATGCAGAGAATCTGTCAAATTTAGTAAACCTGTCTTGTACAACCCTGGTAGAAGAATGTTGGTCAATTGTTTGTCCATCTGCATAAGCCCTTAGTATAAATCTGTAGTCAGCTTTTATGGTCACAGTCCCTATGGGTGTCAAATATGGAGTATTTTTAAGATAGGGTAATTACTACTCCCCCTTCCCCTACCTCTGTATGTAGGACATTGAGGTTTAGTCTCAAATACCCAATGGATATCATAAGTTGCCCTAAATATCCTAGGTTTATTTAATTCTGGGGTAATCCCCAAGTAGGAATAATTCATTGAGTTTATAATATAATTAAGTTATCTTTTTGGGAAAATACTCGGTGAATCATCACTAGCAGTTAAGCTATGGTAGCTGTTTTCATAAATTGTTCAATTAATTTACCTGTTTAGGTTGTTTACAATACGATAAAGTGTCGCTGGCTGGAGTGGGCCTGTTTTATACAACAAAGGTAAACTGTAATCAAACTACACTGACCGATGTACTTAGAGGTTGAGAGAGAGATTCAAAGTCCACTAGTCATCGAAAGTCACACACCTCCACTCACGGAGACGTCACACACATCACCATATATAAATAAACTATTTTATTTCTCTGGTATACTAGAGATAGAAGTTTTGGACATCCGTGCCAAAAAAGAGCAGATGATAAATATATAAACCACCTAGACAGTCATCTTTGTGTTTGAGGTTTGAACCGTAATAGGTTTCTCCGTAATAGTGAAAAACTGAGAGCAAGGGTACGACTTTAAGTAAATAAAATCATAAAATCATGCAAGGCAGAATTTATTGCTATGAATTCCCTCATGTGAAACTCACCCTCTTCTCTATAAACTATCAAATATAAGGAGCCTAGAGGCCATGAAGTTTAGTTGCGTCATCAGATTTGTTCACATGAGCACATTGAGCGGCATTCCTTCAATAAAGTCTGACTTGCATTCAGAATATTGTATTGCTGTGAGTAACTACGTAGGCTGCCCTAATGCATTGGGGAAGCGCATGACCATACTATACGCATTCTGTAATGTATGGAATTTGTAGGTTTTGTTGTTCAACGTGACTCCAAAGTCATTACCGACGTCACGTGCACGTTCCGAATAGAAGTTACGCCAGGATTTGCCCAAAAGCTGGGGCCGACCTCACCAACGAGGGTTGGGGTGGAGTAACCCGGAGTCCCGACAAGGTATATGGATCGCCGAAAGCATGTATAGAAAGCCAACAATCTGGGGTTTCATTGAAGAAAATTTGAAAATTTTGGGCTCTTATTAACACAGATTTGAAAACTTAGAGTTTTTAGTGAGGAAAATTGGAAAGCTTTGGGGTCTATAAAAAAGATTTGGCCTAATTCAGAAAAAAATCAAGTTAACCAACAAATAAAGAGACTGGCCGTGATCGGGGACTGCACATTTTATCTTACCAGCGCTTACTTGATACGGTATGCAAAAGTATCTCTGATCCTGAACCTTGATCTTCTTTGAAAAATTTGCAAAACAACTTTCGTATTTTCAAACAATAAAAAATGTTTCACAAAAGGAACTTCTAATACCCCAAAATATACATGGGCCTATAGCACCATGTTTCATCCGACCGCTGTGTTATTCTTATGTCATATAGCTCCTCCCAACGATAGCGTTCGAGTCTCTCACATTATTTACAAAATGAATAGTAAGCTCTGTTTCAAGGGTTGTTATTCTCCAAATTTTATATTAAACTGAAAAATGTAGTTTTTTTTTTTTTTTGCAGACACAACTATTTGTATAGTTATGCTACTGTCTTAGGCTATAACCATCTACCCACTACCGTATATAACCAGATAATTGATTAAGGCTGCTGAAAATTTGATGACTGATAAAATAGTAGCTACTCACAGATAAAACTAGTGATCACACTAGCATATTATTCAAGTCACCGAATTTGCTAAAATTATCAAAGTTAGTATTGCAACATTCACTTATCATTTCATTAAGAACTTCCTTCCTCTAGAATTTTTTTCAGTTTTCTAGTCAAACTTGTTTAGTCCATACCTACAAAGCACGTCAGGGCAATTGTCTTCGCCTTCCAGGGAACCAGAAAAAAATTTCTAAGAGTGGATTATGTTTTGTCATCCACACTTGGAATTCCTTACGGCATCAGGGAGGTCACCACCCTGGTTTAATGGCAAGGCACTCCGTTTACTTTTTTAGATATAAATTAAGGATCTTTGTTTTTGAAGGGGTAGGTGGGGTGGGGTAGGGGTGGTGGGTGGGGATATGAGGGAGGGTTCACGTGTGTAAAGCTAGGTATTTGGACAGATAGATGTTGTCATTTGTTCTAAGGTACATTTTTTTAGTTATTTCCTAATAGGGGAAGAACCCTCCTCGGTAAGCACCCTACTCGACAAGCTCCGGATTCTTAGAGTGCTTCCTTTCACAATATCTTGATGTTATGTATTTTTTTTATTTTCCTGTACATTGTACAAACATTGTGAAGGGCCAAATAATTTAAAAGAAATGAATGAAGAAGAGATATACCGTTATCCATATCATTAACGAACCCACCCGACGAACCACATGATGATTACTTTATCCGTTACGGCTCACTGGCGAAAGAGGCAAAGTTCCCTCCCCCTGGCGCCACCATGTCTCCTGAAGTGTATACTATATGGTCTATATGTTAAATATTTCGCTCGGGGAAGATTTTGGTGGTGTGATTGAGACCATGATTGCTGGTAACTATTTTTCAAGATGTAAAAAGCTAAACATGGAACCCTGGATAAGCCCCTAGCCAATGGAAGGCCATGGGGTAGAGCACCTGAAAAAGGTCCCCGGCTGGACTATCAGAGAACCATTGAAAAAAATATACCATCGTAGTATATCTCCTCCTCTGTAACGTATTCCTTCTCCCTCCCCACAACCTCGACCCTTCGTTTCTTGTCTGGCTACGGGTCTGGCCTTGGAAGAATATCATTAAGTTATTCAGACCATATGGCCTACAGCTATATGTGCACGTTTTTGTTCCAGTGTGAAATGTTTTGTGATGGCAGTATAAACATCCAAAAATGTGCAACCAAAGGTCTGACTCATTTTGTAAATACTTTGGAATGAGGGCTGGATGTTAAGTTGGTTCCTGTGGTATTATGCAGTTTCTTTTACGATTCTAAGGGAGTACAATGCTGGTAAACGAAGTGCCGCACTGTGTTATATTATATAGTCGCTACCATAGTAACAAAACTGTGTCTCAGTAACACAAGTATCTTGGCATTGCAGTTTGCGTTAAAACATACATGTTCGAACAACCAGATACCCTACATTGTTTGTTTTTCTGTATTTTACAGTAGGAGGAGGTCCACAATGTAGCTCTTTGAAAACAAATACCAAAACATATAGTCTGTTTACAACTACCTAAACAATTGGGTTTTGCTGCATTTGGGGCCAGTTTGGCACAGCTAGCAGTAAATGTCATAAAAGGGTGATAGAGGCGAGAAGTCTTATTAAGACTTCTACGGGGTTTATTTTAATACAATGGATTATTCTGAAAAGTGTACCTAAGATCTAACTTTTCCTCTCCTTTTATTTGATAACATACATGTCATCAAACCCTGATTGAAGACGAACTAGCACGTATGAAAATTTTTGATTATATGGACCTTTACCTTGCGTTTATACGCCACGTGCTCGCCATCAGATGGAGCTTCTTAAATCCTTAGCAGGTCTTGGAAGATACGTAGGACATATTCTGAATGTTTATTTCATGCACGATATATTTTAGGGTCCTGATTTCTATTCCTCTTTTATATACAGCTGCTAAAATTTATTTCCTTTTCATTCTTTGAGCTATCCCAAAGGGTAAAAGAAGCACATAAGTTTTGAAATTCGACGAAGTCAAGTATTATGACTCAGGTAAAAATCCCGGTTAAAACTGCCACTTGATAAAGGCAACTGTATACACGCTAGTTGAAATCCCAGCTACGAAAGCCCAGTTAAACTCAATTTAAAAGCAAAGACCAAGACACCCCAGTATAGGAAGTTCATACAAGTTCAATCCTCATGGGGAAAACCAAGTTAACCGAATCCATTTCATTCAGGATAAAAACGGGGATTCGATTACTGGGCCCTGTTTCATAAAGAGTTACGATTGATCTTAAGTTTGATCTGTCATGCAATCGTCCTATTGAAATCAAACTTAAGATCGATCTTAACCCTTTATGAAACAGGCCAGTGGCCATATAGTATATCAGCCAGACTCTGATTGAAAGAACAGCACACTAGTTTCCAGAGAGTTTATTAGCCCAGTGTGGAGTATATATGGCCATTGGCTGTAGTTTACTTGTCGGCCCATGGCGCTACAAAAAAACTCAAAACATCAGTCGCTTATTACTTGGGATTTTATTGTACAGGGGTAACTAAATAACCGTACACTGACGAGTATATTGACTATTAACATAAAAATATTGCCTAAAGAAGGTTGAACACGTGAAGAATGCTCCTACTTTGTAACTGAAACTAATAACTATTTTATGTGCACATAGACATTTGGTAGACACAAATTTAGTAAGGTTAAGACCTTCAGCAAAACATTGATAGCCTATTCAGTGTTCATATACAAAGCTGACAATACCAAGAGCCTGTGCAAATACATATTTCATCATCAGCTACATTAATAAGTGATGGAAGAAAGTATATTGTTTTGCTTTCTATACAGGTATGAAAATGGTTCAGCAGATGTTATACGTCTTATTTTTCTGTTCGATCTTCTTTTCACACACAGGTTAGTATGCTAGTTTATTTTGGAGGGCTGTAAAACTTGGAGGAAGTGGGAGGAGAGATGTATTCCCCAATAATTTCAGTTTGAAGTTTTCTTACAGCGTTTCCTCCAAAAGTTTTTATTGACTGTGTCTAAAGTTGACCTAAAACTACTTATGAAAGGGAAAAGAGAGTAGCTAAATGGTTAACCCCACCCTTCACTCCTCTTCAATTCTTGGGAACATAAAAACTTCTGCTAACATATGATGTAACAT
This sequence comes from Holothuria glaberrima, assembly GCA_009936505.3. Taxonomy (NCBI): domain Eukaryota; kingdom Metazoa; phylum Echinodermata; class Holothuroidea; order Aspidochirotida; family Holothuriidae; genus Holothuria; species Holothuria glaberrima. The sequence goes on from WURT03596042.1 coordinate 7,560, forward strand.
TCAAAGAGTAGTGTGGTTTTTTATTCTGGTTTAATAAGTTTTAGTTACACATGTTTAATGTGTAACCTAAAATTGCCAAGGGGGATCTGAATTTTGGCATTGATTAGATGCTTACACAATTAATTCGTTTGATTGGAAAATAAAGGTAAAATTTTAGAAAATAGATCAATCCAGATTGAGATTTCATTTCCTTAAATTGAAGAGGGAAATTTAGATCAGTCACTGGTCCAATTGTTTTGAATTAGATAGCAAGCTCACTGGACTTACAACTATACAAACTATTTGTAACGGTCATTAAACACGTCAATGCGTTTAGGCAATAGAATCAACAATAGAATACATGACCACTCAACAGTAAATAAACATTATAACGCCACTTAAAAGCCAAAGTTCAAACAGGGCTACATGTTTAATGTAAACTATATGTTTATAGGGTTATGTGTTTAATCTTGTGTACTGGAAGACAATTTGATGATTGTATCATGATATATGGTGTTTAGATTACATAATACAAGTTTTTTTTTTTTTTTTTTTTTTTTTTTGGTGGTGGTGGTGGCGTACGTTTGAGAAGAACAACTGAAGAGTGCTTATTTATTCAATGATCTTGGCCGCCATTTTGCCTGAGATCTTCCATTCCCTCACGCGGAAACAAAAGAACTCAATAGGAGACTTGAATCATTGCGAAATTTCTCCAAGGAATCATGGGAACTGGGAGTTTAAACAATTAGTAGTGACGTCAGAGCTTTTGCTTATACTCCCAGTTCCCATGATTACTTGGGTGAATTTTGTAACGATTAAAGTTTGCTATTACCTTCGTTGGTCAAACATCCAACAGCATGCTATAAAACTCAAACAAAATTTACTGTAGCAACACTTATTTTATCAGTAGTAATACTACCTCGTCACAAGGAGTTGCCACTAACAAACTATAGGCCTGCTCGTGCTTATATATATTTTGGTTATGACTAAGTGCTTGAAGAAAGAGACATTCTAAGAAACCAGGAATGTTGGTCAATATGTATTTGGGTATTTGATGAAAAAATTATGGTACACTTGTTGTACTGCAACTTTCCAGCCTTTGAAGAAATTTCAGTTCACAATAGTGGACTTCCGCTCTTCCACAGTGACAGGGCTGCAGTGTTACAAGTACGAAACATTGGAGTGCCAGTGGACCGATAATATCTATCAGGCTGCTTGTGATGACGTAGAAAACGGCAACAAACCTCCGGGTCCAGCAACAATACAGCAATGTGCCGAAACGGATGATAGATGCTTTATGGTTATCTCAACGGGAGAAAGTAAGATCCTGGTGAATTCTGTGTCAAGTACTTATATGGGGCTGGGATGAGTGGGACATTTGTTGAGTGGCTGGGTGGGGCACAAGAAAAGGCAGGTAAAGTCGAAAGGCTAGGAAAGTCAGCTGTGCGAAAGGCTTGCTTATAGGGTTAATTAATGTCAGCTCGAGGTCACAATTTCAAATGAAACTCGGTAAACATGTCAACATTGGTGGGTACACAGGGAAGGGTGATTGCAAAGTATGCATATACCTTCTCTTCGGGAGTTGGTAAAAGGTCAAAATTGGGACCCTTAAAGTCATTTACATAGGTTGATCTCTGTATAAGATGGAACAAGCTGTGACGTAACCAAAAGGGGCAAGAGTGACGAGAACCCCCCAGTGTAATGCCTGACTCCACAATCTCCCCCCCCCCCCTCCAAGTTACTAAATGATATTGATAGGTAAAACATAGTGTGTGAAAATTACAAAATGCCTTTTAAGGCACTTCAACATAAAGAAAATACTATCGTAATATCTTATATCTTATATTTGTAAGAATGAGGCAACTCAAGTTGGCTCACGTTAAGGCCAAAAAGGTAACTTTCACACAATTATACGTATGTATGTCTGTAAGCATAAGGCACGACCATACATATACAAGTATATTTGTACACATAAGTTTAAGTATAAATAAGTCCCCCTACCCGATCAAAGACCCTGGTATCGCAACTGCAATCACGGTATTTGTTTGTGCCTCACGGACGGAAGAGACTTGTCCCGGAGGAGTTCATGTATGTATGACTTTCGAAGAAAGGTATATTCCACCAACGTGGATAGCGAACGATTCTGTTCGAATGCTTGCAAATTAAAAGGGATAGCAAGTAGGCGATCGACGGGAAACTGTTTTAACTATACTGTTTTTACGACCTCTTCAGTTTTTTTTTTTATTTTTTTATTTGTAATTTTTTTTTTCATCCGAACAATATTGCTCTTTTTAACATCAGATGACAATGTTGGAGTAAGTTCTGTCTCTGGAGAATGTGCATCAGCCACAGATTTAGGATGGACCGCAACAGACTGTAGAAACGCAATGAGCTACGTGGAGCATGACATACTAGGATGGCACGTTACGAGAGGGCGATCTTTCGGAACTGATCTTACATCAGCTAAAGTATGTGTCTGCGACACCAACTTGTGTAACGGACAAAATCCCCAAACGACTTTGCCAAAACTGGGTGTGTATTTGACCCTTATGATAACGGTGTGGCTTAATATCTGAAATGCCTAAAATTGGCTTCACAAAGGATAAATTATTATATTGTACATAAGAATCAGATCAGTGCTTGAAACTATGCCAGGGAATTGAGTTTTACATGGTTCCATCAACATTATTTATACTTTCAATTCCTCCGTATTGTGTTTATGATTATCTACACTTATATCCGTCACTTGGACAAACAAAAATGTTACCTCATCTGATGAAATGATAGCTCACCATCTACACATATTTTCCTTTGACACTCTCACTTTAAAGGTCGTGTGACGTGAAAATTACATAGTTGGATATTTGATGTAAAGAGCATTCAATATCCAGAAAACAACTGCAATTTCCATTAAAATCCACCAAATATTGACCATTTTACAGGATTAATTTCTATTTCCCACTTGTATCATGAATAAACATGAGCTAAATATGCAAATATGTGACATCGAAAGATGGACATACCATATATGGCTCATGCTAGCCTTTGTCTATTCAAGCTCTTCATTTCAAGGACACTGGTAGCATTGTTTTACCCTGAAGGGTTTATCATGGAAGTTAAAATTCTTTCCTTCAGAAATATTGATGTCACTCACCAAACTGTAGTCTATTTGAACAGAAACTAAGAGATAATTTACATAGGATGAACAAAAGAAATCTCAACACTGTGTAACACTCCACATCATTAGTTTTGCATAGACCAGGGAGTTGCATAGACAATGAGTTTCTTCAGAAACTATCAAACTTTGAAGACGTATATTTTGAGAACGGTAACAGATATTGAAATAATTCCAACGGATCTTTGATTGGAGGACTTAATTCTTTAACTGACAGCCCCTTTTTTGGTGGCATGTCACACGACCTTTGACTAAATTTGATTTGTTGGTAATCTATAGATCCTTGCAGACATTTTAATGTAATGAAAAAAGTCATAAATTATAAAACAAGTACGGAAAGGATAATTGCAATAAAGGAGGTATACTGTGTAGGATTTGGTCTAGGCATCCCTCATCAAAGCAACAGAGCCACCAAAGATTATTCTGTCAGTTACAGTCCACACTTCTTTAAAGTGAACACTTTCGCTGCGTGAACGTGACAGTGCTTACAATGATTATTCTTTCAGAGTTCGTTCATTATCGTGACCTAAGGATCACAGGCTTCATTTTACAACATGCATGAAATATATATATATACAAGACTCTAAATGCGAATATGTAAGTGTTTTAAGACAACTTTGGCAATATGGATCTCTATCTAATATATTCGAATAACTCTAGCTTCCCTGCAAACATAACTGAATAATTTTTATACAACATGTTTCTGAGTGTCAAAGATATTCATTTCTATTCGACATTGCCGTGGCAACCAAATCTTTTGGCGTCTTATGCTTCATCACTATCAAAAGTAAGTCTCTTTTCATTCACTTAATTTTAAGCATACTCTTACATGTCATATTTTCGTTCTTTTTTATTTTTATTATCTTGAAGAATTTAATTTATTGTATCTTCCAGTTCAATATTGTATGCAAAAACACTATTTTGAATAACAATTATATTTATGCTCAAAGTTTAATATGTTTATTTTCTTCCCGTTTTTCGGTTGTTACGCGGCTCATAGTTCATAGCAATTCATAAGCGTATGAAGCGGGGGGCTGGGCGATAAAGCCCCCAATCAAAAATGTGGTTGGGCGGAACTATGCTTCCGCCCCATCTATTCAAAGACGAAAACCTCTTATTCGTTTCCTCTGTAAGAAATGTCAAAAATTCGCAGTAATTAACCTTAAAATTTGTCCAATATTTTGCACCAAATTGCGTCTATTCAAAAATTTTCCACCGCTTTAGACCTTTACTCCAGGACGGCGATCCGAAACAACTTTCGCCTCCCTACCGTCTCGAACAGCTTCCTACGCCTGTGTAGCAATTTGTTTCTTCCTTCTGGTGATTTTCATTTCCGATATTTTCAGTGCCAGAATAGCTGAAATTTAGAAAGTTGGTTACACAGAATAAAGGCGGGTAAAACAAAATAATTGATCAGTAATAAAATATGAAAGTTAACAAGTTTACGTAATCTCAGTCAAATTTATAACAGTCTATGTAACATATCTACGAAACGAAACAAAGTCTACATCTTTTATGCTTACTCACTGTTAAACCCAATTTGTCGGGAAATTTTCGAAAAATTTACGTAATTTGCTGCATGACGCTTATCAAGTTTTGTTTAACTGAGGTCCTCAAAAAGGGGAAACTCAGGTGACTGAACTAAAGAACGTCCATGCAGCAGGTAATTTCAATTTTCTCGAGTTTTCCCAACTTAGGAGTTTTACAGTTCAGTTTGTTCGAGCAGAATGTATGTTCTTAAAAACGTTGGAACAGGTCGTCCAATACCATACCCCTACTATTGTCAAGGTAGTCTGACTTTTCTTTAAGGTTCAAAATAGGCGTAATGGGAGATATCTTAGAAGGAGTACCATGAAAGGTGTTGGCCCTGTTCTTTCCAGGTTGGTGAACAATCTTGTTTTGAATTTTACCTGAAAATGACAAGTTTTGTCCCGACATCAACATTTTATTCTCGGGGGAGGACTGTTGAGCTATCCCCGCCCCCATCCCCCACTTTCATCATACGTTTTGCCATAAATAATGATGAGTAACTGGAGCTCAAACTCAAAAAGGTCGTCGGTTTGCCCTATATACGTATGGTTTTCAGTTTTACCTGAGTCAGAGAGCGACGGTTAATGATCTGAATGTTTAAAGGCTTTATATCAATTGCCTACTTGACAGCGGCTCACCTTTGCGTGACAAATTTAGAAGACCGACAGACGGACGTGCATTATTCCTGCATACATGGGTTGCACTTGAAGAAATACGAGAATGTGTGCTTTAGGAAATTACACATATTTTGTCAGTTCCGTTGCGAAGTTAGGTACATGGTTGTAGATAAGAAGAAGAGTACAATAAATAAGGACTTTTACCTAGATTTTGTTTGTTCACGAACTTGTCACTGATTTGGGAGTAAACAAATATTAACTTTGCGAGGAGGGAAGCAGATCGTTTTCAATTTTGGGGTGACAAGATGGTAGAAAACCCATCCAACGACTCTGGTTCTCCGACTCAGCTAAAAATTGGAATAACAAGAGTTAATTACACTGGTAATTTATTTAGTTGCGTGTAAGATCTACGAATGACGCGTTATTTTCAGCAACAAAAAAAATTCATTTGGAAGCACGGCATGCATTATACTATATAAGGCTTATTTGTTTTAAAGGATTTTGAGGAAGCGAGACATTTCCCTTCCCTCACCTCTCTCCTACTCCCAAGATGTAAGCGGGTTGTAGACGAAACAAATTGGAGCAGAAACACAGTTTGATAATTGGTTTGTCGCTGTTAAGACTTTTAGATGGGAAATGCTTTAGCTTCTTGTGCTCCTATGCTGTGTGGGTTATACTTGAAAGAACAGTGAACTCTGGCAACTTTGGTTGAGCAATTTGAAATCAAATAAAGCCTAATCACATGCTGTGGTAACAACAGACAACTGTAAACATCTGTTTAACTATAAGTAATTCGCTTGATTAAAATAAAGATAGCATGCGTGCTCTGACGTGTCCAGAGTCGTGTTTCATGTCAAATGAAGTTTTGGGTTTTGAACGAACGTTACCCCGTGGATTGTACAAGGCATAACATCGATTTAAAAATGGACGTATAATACTACCTTACATGATTTAAGTCCACACAATCTTGCAAAGTGAACTAATGAAACAATATGAATCTGATAAGCACCACTTTACCTCGGGGTTGTAGAGATGATTTTGTAGGATGGAACTTTTGTACTTGAGTAGAAGCAGTTAATCATACCATGTTTGATAATTTCTACAGTCCATAAATTTTATGAGGGAATGGGGGCTAAAATACTGTGAAGCATTATATAACAATGAAGCAAAAGGTGCGGGGATGTGGAAACAGCGGCAGATTTCTGTAATATGACGAATTCGAAGACGAAAGAAAATTCTACACTGGTCAAAGCCACCGTGATGATGTATACTTTCAGATACTTTCAGATCTTGTTTGGAGTTGTAGAAACGACTTGTGATAACTCTTTTCTGTGCTGTTTGAGGATTTCCCCCCCCCCCCCGAGGTTATTGGCAAATCATGGCAATGGACCAATCAACTTCTTGGAAATTGGCCACGCCCTTACCCCTGAAATGCCAGTTTCTCTACATTTTTGGTAATTCTGACGCCGGATTATGAAAAAACATGCCAAATATCTCTAGAGTTTGGTATCCTAACCTTTATACTTAACCCTAACCACTATTTGAAGCAATTTTCAAATTCCTGAAAATTCGGATTTGCCTATAACCTAATGGGAAAAGAAATTAAGCGTGCTGTTTACCTTTCCTGTACACATTGTTTGCTTGTCAGTATCAAGCTTAATACATGTTGTGCTTGGCATACGAATTTACGAAGTTACGTTTTAAATAGTATACTTCTACCTCTATATGAAAGGATTATGAAGACAAAAATAAAGTGCTAGTGCCAAGTTAACATGACATCAAAACAGATTTATCAACTTATTTGGAAATTGTCAGCCCCCCCTTTTTCATTCCCCTTTTTCTAGTTCCATATTTTCCTAGTTTTGGAACAACTAAGTCTGGGGCCTGGGCAACCTTGAATTGATGGCATGAAGCTTTGGAATGAAAATCGCAGGCCTTGATCATCACCTATACATTGTAGTTATAATTTTAAAACAAGTGAAATAGTTTGTGAGGGGGTGGCATTTAAGGAATCATATTTGTGCCCTCTCCCCCTCCACCTCTTTTTCAGTTCCATATTTTTCTCTTTTTTTGGAGCATCTAAGTCTGGGTAGTTTATCTGGGGAAGCTCTTGACGGTATTGACTGGAAAGGATAGCTGAAACTACCGACTGCTGGATCGAAGGGCAAAGTACTAGAAGAAGTAACGAAAAGAAGAAAGCATTTCAGTGTAACGTTTATAACTTTTTTCATGCAGAATGAAGCCAGTAGCGGCGTTACGTGGGGGCGTGAGAGGGCATATGCCCCCTCAGATTTTTGCCTTGCCCTCACAGTTGCCTCCCCCCCCCCCAGTTTCCCCCTTCCGATCTCACGGGCAAGATGATCAACATATAAATATGACATCACACTAGTCCAGTGACACAGATGCAAATGACATGCTGGGAGCGTTCTGGAATGTCTTCTCGAAATAACCGTTACCTGGGACGGATCAATTTTAAAGAAGGGAGGTCCAAGGTCCAGCGAGTGCCAAAGTCACGACTCTGAGTAAGCTGGCGGGGGAGGAGGTTCGGAGAGAGAGGAAACTCCCTCCAGACATGGGAACTTTTTGAATATTTCACGTGCATCACATTAAGATGGCTGTTTATATATCCCATTCAGAAACAGAATCAACTTTTCAGTTACAGCCGCAGTGGAGCCGGTAGGATTTTAAAATTGGCTGGGCACCACAGAAGATATTATCATGCAATCCCACCCCAAGATGAAAACGATGACGATGACGATGACGATGATGGAAATGATGACGATGACGACGAAGACGACGATGATAATAAGAAGAATAATAAGTTTATTTTATATACCGATTTACATTGAACATTTCAAACCGGTTTACAAGGAGAAAATAGGTAGACATGTGATACGGTATAAAATTAAGCCAAATGAAATCAGTAATAATAAAAAGAGAAAAGTAAAAAGACAAAATATCTAAAAAAAAATGAAGCACTCAAAACGACATGAAAATTGAAAACATGATAAGCTAAAAGAGCAAGACCTTAACAATTAAAAACTTCCCTAAAAAGATAAGTTTTCAAATTAACTTTAAAAGTCTTAACACAAGTACAGGTTTTAAGTTCTCAGGTAGTTTGTTGAATAAAATTGGCGCCATTACTTTAAAATTTCTTTTCCCATAAAATGCTCTCCCATCATTGGTACCCTTGGCATAAGAATTATCAAGAAGAAACTTACTACAAGATCTTAAGGAACAAATCGGTTGATAAGATTTTAATAGGTCACTTAAATAGGAGAGCGCTAAGCCATTAATTATCTTGTAAGTCATTAAAAGTACAGTCGATCCTTTTCTCTAAAAGTAACTAGTGTAGCTCCGCTAAAATATCTGTAACACTGTCAGACTTGAATCTACGAGTCACATTTTTTGCAGCCTCATTTTGAATTAATTGCAATTTCTCCAGATCGACGTCATGAACTCATGTTAGAGTAATCAATTTTGGAGGTAATAACAGCGTGAATTATTTTTTGCGTTGAGTTTTGGTCAAGATATCTGCGGATTTTTTTTTTTAACCAACCTAGGGATGCAGTTTGACACACGTAAGTCAGAAAGTCGGTTTAAATTTGGTTGTACCACGTCTAATTGGATACTAACCTCTCAGAATAGTTACGTTAAAAACTAAGTTGTACGTAAAGTCTAAAATAACCGAAATACATATTTAAGCGGTTAGAAAATAAATCTTGTTAATACAACTTCCATTGCCATAGCTTAACTCGTTGCTGAAATATAAAATGTTGAAATTTATTTTTTACTTTATTTGACGGCAGTCCATTCTGCAATAAATAATTTTGGATATCCTTCCTAACAACTCACAATAAGTGCTTTCATTTGCTATTGAAAGTACAGTGTTTGTATTTATCTTGAAAAACTTCCAGTTTTCTTGCGCAACATGTTGTACAGAGAAGGCGTGTCTAAATAGTAAATACTCAAGCCACCCTACAACAATAAGATAATGATCACGTTTTGGCATAAAGTGTTGTGGTTTTCGGAAAAACAAAGACTGTCATAATTTGAATAGTACAAGAATGACATAACAAATTATTTCGCAATCTACCATTTTAAATTGAGTGAATAAACTACAACATTTTATATCTCAGCTCAGGCATACCCCCCCCCCCACTTCAAAATACCATCCTAAGCCTATGCTCCCTTACGATAAAATTCTGCAGCTACAGGACTAATTACATGCATCTTCTCTGAGAGCCACGTATTACAGAACGGTCGGTACACCGTTCATCGGAAAAGAAAACCGCCCTCCCTGGTAAGTAATTTTCAACTGTTTAACCTACCACAGATCCTTTGAATCATCACATTGACGGGATTAAAGCAGGACTTGAGCCAACAAGAGATATGACAAACTTATCATTGTGTTCTATTTAGTATGCATCTAATTTCCTTAAGGAAACATTAAAATATTCATTATAATGCTCAAAATTCTGTAAATACCCATCCAAGGGCTTTCGGGGAAATTGCCCCTGTGCCCCTCCTAGGAAGTTGCCCTTCACAGTAACTGATTTTCACATTCGATCTCTGAGTACAAGTTCGAGAATGCAAAACCATGCGTACGAGTACTTGATCATGATTACAGTACGAGTATAGAAAAACATACTCGATCATGATTACAAGAACACATGAATGGAATTCATGGAGGGATATCATGGAAGTGTACACTATCCGAGGTATACTTGGATGGTAATATAGCGACCGTAATTTACAAAAGTCTATAACTGACTTATTGGTCTATGTAAACATATTACAAATGGCATTGCAAATAAATGCTGTATTTGATTTATCCACACTACTATTAAATATTACACTTTGTAAATCTCATATGCTATTAACTGAGTATTTGAGTCTGCCTTACCTTATGAAATGAACCTAATGAAATTAATACCGGTACGTTTACTATGTGATATATTTGTTTACAAGCATCTTTGTCATAGCAGGAAGTTGCAACAGACCTCTGGTCAGAGTAATCATGCAGTAATCTCAACTTGAAGTTTCAAGTCAAATGACTATTAACTTCAAGAATGGCCATTTACAGATCAGAATGTACAGATCACAACTTGCAGAAGTATGTTGTGAAAACTCCCCATGTCACTCTGAAAGCTGTAGTATGTAAGTGGTGTTTGGAAAGTAAGGAATATTACTCTATGCTAACAACCGTTTGTCAATACCCCGCATGGGGAGAGGCTTCGCCCCTAGACCCTCACCGGGCGTTGACCCAGGACCGAACAATACAAGGGGCGCGATTTTGCGCTCCCGCGACGCCTTCAGCTCCGTAGGCTTGTTCCACCCCCTTCCTGAAGGTTTCACACTACTCTCCGCCGGCCGCCAATGGCTTTGCCCGACAAACATGTCATGCGTGTAGCCGAAAAATGGCAGTTAAGTCAGCTTAATGGCAAAAATGGCAAATATTTTTCTGCCAGAATAAAAAGAGGAGGCTGCAGTCCCCTCCTCTTAAAGGGAAATATTGCGTTTGTTTTACAGATAATTTTTATATCTTTTAAACCAATATTTATAGATACAGACTGGTAGACAATTCAAAATAAGGCAGTATGGTAGCTTTCTTTTCAAGAAATAAGGATCTTACAGGATGAAATTCAGTTATTTGTTGCACAAAACTAGTTTGTTCACCCAAACTTTCAAAAATTCAAATGATGCAACATCCGTTACTCTTGTAATGCAGAATTTTTTTGAGGAGATAAAGCTTTTGCTAGAGTTTATTGGTGAGACTGAACGGTTTAATAATAATTGAAGATATTTTGGTTGTATGTCATATTGGTGCATTCTAAACGCAATATTTTCCTTTAAGTTTGTTTATGTGTATGAATTCCTTTATCAGGCCTGCTCGTGTAAAACATTGCACCGCATAACGTATTCAGTCTTTTTTTCAAAGAGCAATCCTAATGAAATTAACCTCACCAATATTCAAAACTGGAAACTTAACACAAATGAAACGTTTAAATGCAACCTATAGGGCCTATATCTATGATGAATTGAAGTTTCCGCAAACAGGAGGCAAGTTGGCCAAAAATTTTCTCCCTTGTACTATTCGCCAACTCAGTGGAGAGACAAGCATAGCGTCACACAGTCCGAGGTGCCCTGCTAGAAGAATCTGCCCTTTAATAGTGAAAATCCTGACCAAGGGTTACATATAGACCACATGTTGGATCCCCGGCCCTTTCTAACGTGGCTCAGATTCTCCTAGTTCCGTCCATTCCCTACCTTCAGTCCCCGGCCTCCGCGAGAAGTTTTACACAGTTCATTTGTAGCTTCACTTGACCGACGGGACACGATTTGTATTTACCTGTCTTTCACATGGCCTACCAAAGATACTATCAGCTTATTATATCTTTGCTCACAAACACGCACATTGCAATCAATTTATTTGTTTACATATCAGGTGTGTCTATAAATGTAATGCCTATATAGTCAGTCCCTTATTAAACAAAGTGTAACACTTATGTGTGTCTAGCGATTGTGAAAATATGTTATCAGGCTACGGTGACAGGCACACCCTATGTCAGTTAGTTGGACGGTCTCTCCCTTGATTGCACCGGCCACCAGAAACATTATGCGGTTTGCGAAGCTATGTGAGCGTAAATCAAATTTACCAAAATTCAAGTAACGCCATCCAGACCCATTTCCGATCCATACCCAACAGCTGAACGAAGTTCTGCTCGTTAATTATGATTACAAAAAACAAAACAATCTTTTGACAAGATGATACAGCTAGGTGCCTGCATCAAGTTAACCGCCGCTAGGACGAAAAATCAAGAGTCAATTCAAGCTCCATCTTTAACAACTAGGCCTATCTATCTACTAATAACAAGGTGATCTCTCTGGCATTGTTATGTCATTGAAAATGAAGGTCATTGCAATTACCACATACACTGCCTTTATGCTAAAATGTGACCACACCTCGTATTGACAGTTTGAAGTTTGTTTTCCGAACAAACAAAACCACAACAAACACTGTCATGGTGATACAAACAACAGACTAATGAGGTGTTTAAAATGTCTCATCATACTCTTGCCCACGACCATTTGTCCGAATGTAGATAATTTACAGTGATAAAGACCTTTGTTACTTTAATCTAACCAGAATGCAAAAATGCATTGAGTTTTCGATGATGCATACTGTATATGTTTTATTCGCAATAATGCCATGTTATCCCATCTTTTTTAGTCACTGGTAAAATGCTATCTTAAAAGGGAAATATTGCGTTTGTTTTACGGATAATTTTTATATCTTTTAAACCAATATTTATAGATACAGACTGGTAGACAATTCAAAATAAGGTAGTATGGTAGCTTTCTTTTCAAGAAATAAGGATCGTACAGGATGAAATTTAGCTATTTGTTGCACAAAACTATATATAGTTTGTTCACCCAAACTTTCAAAAATTCAAATGATGCAACATACGTTACTCTTGTAATGCAGAATATTTTGAGAAGATAAAGCTATTGCTAGAGTTTATTGGTGGGACAGAACGGTTTAATAATAATTGAAGGTATTTTTGTTATACGCCATATTGGTGCATTCTAAACGCAATATTTCCCTTTAAGGTGTTGGGAAAGTAGTTTTGTGTTCATATTTGATCTTGGGAATTCTTGAGAAATTTTGCATTTTGACCTTTGCAGACCCCAGATGACGA
>WURT03596263.1:0-11549 GCA_009936505.3 Holothuria glaberrima
ATAACAGGTCAGTGTTTAACCAATCAGAATGCAGGATTCTCAATAACGGATGGCTAGAGGTGGTAGAATATTCTTTATTACACCCTGAACACAACAGTTTGATGCTTAATCATGTATAGAAATATTGTTGGATGCTCCAACGTCAAGTCATAAAAACAATATTATTGGAAATAGCACCACTAAATTCAAATCATATCTACCAAAACGTAGCAACTTCAAACATTGTAATTATGAATTATGATTTGTATACACTTATATAGACCTGCTTCATGTTAAATTGGAAGGGTGGTTTTAATGTAGAAACGTAAGTCAAAACGACTCATTTCTGCTTCCAGCAAGATTCTGCTCAATATCGATATAACACTACATGTATATCACGGTATATATATATATATATAGTTTTACCAAAAAATGCACTTCATGGAACCCCTTGGAAGTTTTCAGAAATTGCATTCACCGATAACGAAGCAAATTTGGGAAAAAACTTTTTTTCTACAGGAAACATTTGCTGACAAATTGACGCCGATTGTTGTCCACATATTTGGACGCCCAGTTGACGAGGATAACCTTCCACCAGGAGAAATTGCCCCCGTTGTGGACAGCAGTCGACAGTACTCGCAGGGACAAGTGAGGATAAGTATATCTTGTTTAATGTTCTCACGTTTTTTAGTTTGGTTCTCTTAAGAAGAGCATGTTATTAGTATTGCTGTAAACTATTCCAGTGATATAACCTAATGTGACAGCAATTTTGGGTTAGGACACATTATTGAAGGGGTGGGTTGCTCTCGTGTTGCCATTAAAATATGCACATAACAACAACATTTATCCAAACACTCCCAAACACCCCCCCCCCCAAAAAAAAGTTTGCTTAAGAAGTTGACATTTGAATACCACTTCATAATCTATCTACTTTCCACCTCAACTGCCCAAGGGCAGAACATACTGGTCACAAAAGCTTCTGTATTTTATGTGAATCACATTGCTAAGAGGTGTGAACTAGTTTAGGACAGGCCTGTATGCGGTTCTGATATTTTTGTCTAATTCACCACGAAAATGTTTGGCGATAAAATATATGCATATCACAAAACAGGAAAAGCGCCCTCCGATGAAGGTAAGCACGTATGATTGCAACGTTCAACAACAATTGTGTACCTATCTAGTATGCGCAAGTCCACTACGCCCGCGTGAGAAGTCTACGTCGTCCGTGTAGCGTCCATCATTGTATATCCTTCAAAATCGGACGTCTCGCCACGTCAATGCATAAGGTCTATACTGTATGTAATTGATAACCCCGTGAAACACAGCACCGATGTTGTAGGAAACAGCTTTTCAAGGTAGGCAATACAGCATGCCCTAAATCACACCTGTAAATATTTTCTCCCATACATGGATGCAGGGCTTCTAACGTTCCTATGTTTCCTATATTTTGCAATTCATAAGTTTGCCTACTATACGGCCTAGTAGTTCTTAGATAGTCAAAGAAATTGCTAGAGATAAATATTAAACTTACTGCTGTTCTTTTCTGTTGTTTTGGAGTAGTACCTATCGTCAAAGAAACCAAAGTAATGATAAATTTGTTGACCAACCTTGCACAGTGTGTCAACTGTTTTGTAAGAACAGGGATCTACCAGTGCAATATCAACTGGCCATTGTTGCTACCCGTCGAAACTCCAGCACATTGCCTAGAGCATAGTGCTACTTGTTATGTTCACAAAAACTAACCATTCCAAAAGAATACCACCGTCTTCCCCTAATCTGGTTTAACTTCTTCCGTCTCACACCTCCCTCCCCCTCGCAAGCTGTGCAATTTTCATCTTGTGCAGTACAGTACTTGATTGTACCCAGTGTCATTTGAAAATCATGTAAAAGCTACATGTTCGTGATGCCACTTTGAAACTATATTGTACAACTTCCAGGAACCTTACCTCCTGATCCCAAACAAGGCATTTCTTAAGTCCCGCTTGGGCCTAACATCCCCTGGAACCTGCTGTCCAGGTCATCATAGGAACTGTCGAGTTATGAAGAGACTTTTCACACATAGATGTGGTAAGCTAAGGGGAGGGTGAAATTATTGCTGTTTGAAGGAGGAAATTATGTTTGTGCACCTTGTATATTTGCTCTTGCTCACAAATATGGCACTTCTACTCAGACCGTGGTTTGCGATCCTTTTAAAAGTTGTCAAATGTTGTGGAGAGGTAACAAAAAGGTTAAAAGAATGATTAATGGAAACGTTAAAGGTACCATACCATTTTTAGCCATGTAAGGGCTGTGAGTTGGGCAAAGTTATCTAGGTATGCTAGTTGCCCACGGATGCCAACAACGGGGTGGTTACGTCAGCCTGTCAATTTTGAAATGTAGGAAATGTCAGTTTCCATCTTTTGACCACAGTGCTGATAAAATAGTAGATATATGTTTGATTCTATAGAGTACAATTACTGAATAAATGAAACCAAACTTAGAAATTGTGAAAGCTGCCATTTTCATTAATGAAAACATTCTCATTCGTGTAAAAATATGTCACAATGTACATTATTGTATGGTATAGCTGTCAAATTAACATATAAATGTTATTATGGTAAATAAATTGAAAACAGAAAGAGCACATCAATCTCATGTAAATGGTAAATTGGTGATCTTACTTGACGGTAAACCATACAGGAGTTGGTGTGATACTCTGAAGTAGAAAGTGGATATGATACAGTGGTTGAAAACTGAAGTTTAAAAAGACTGCCATTTTAAGCTTCGACTAAAATATGGCTTAAAATGTTGGCTAAATGTATCAGATTACACCACAGAGCAACTAGAATCCGAAATTTTTCTCAGTCTTGTAGCCGGCCCCTGTGCTCATGCATCTGGAACTCTGTGCTTACGTTAAAGCTGGTCTACTGCATATCCCCCACATTTGAGATGTTGTTGGTACTAATCAATTGTGGTACTTCAATAGTAGTGTCTCATAACAATAGCCACCCACTGGAGTGGCAGAGATGACTGTTTGGAAGAAAGAAAAACCACTAGGCCAGATAGTTGAAATGGTACCCAATATACCACTTTGAAATTGTTCCTGGACATCATCATTTTTTAGTTGCCCCCAGTAGCCACCTCTTCCAGGTCCAAGGGATCCTGCATATTCCTTTTTTTGACAAAAAAAATCCTTTATATTCTTGAATTTTGCTGGGACAATTACTGTATTTATCCCTATATTTTTAATGCTCCCTTTTGGGAGACCTGTGGATATTCAATGGCCTAAAGTATGACTTTGCAGGGCCATATTAATCCTTAAAGTGAACATTAAGTCTAAAATTTCGAAGATATATGTTATAAAGATTGAAATATGCATCCAAAGGGTCTAACTCCTGCCTGCACCGGACATTCCTAAGCTGCGATATGAAATTTTGAAGCTTATCCACTCAATTGAGAGTGATAGATTGCCCAATACTTGTACTTTCACATTACCGTCATTTGCGTTTTGTGTTTTTTATTCGGAAGCCACCCCAGGGTTAAATTCCATTTGGACCATTTTCCCAAAACACATTCTTTTTGAATGGTCTTGAATGGTTTTAAGTGGTTTTTAAATGGTTATGAATGGTGCCAACTGGTCTTAAAAATGCAATTGGTAATCTCAAATGGTTTTTAACTGGTTTGAAATGGTTATAAATGGTTTTGAATGGAAAATTGACCAAAACACATTCTACACCATTTGGAACTTGAATGGTTTCAAATGGTTTCTGTCAAATGGAATTTAACCCTGGGACTGCGCCTTGTTGTAGGGTGACTTGGCTGTGTAAGCCCTCTCTGTACAACTGTACAACATGCTTTGTAAGGGAACAGTAAATGATCCAAGTTCATATGAACATCTTCAGTTTCAAAAGGAAACAAAAGCAGGTAATGTGATTTATAGAAGAAGGACATCACAAGTTATTGTGCAATCGACTAAGTCAAATTAGGTGAATAAAACTTCAACAGTTCAGAAGCTATGAAAATGGGAATTGGATGAATGAAATTTATTTTTTTACGTATAAAATATATATTTTTGTAAATCTAGACTTTAGGTCCACTTTAAACGATTCAATCTTAAAACGTGTTTTGCGGTTCTTTCATAAGAGTGTTTTTCTTCTGAGATAAGCCCAAATTTTCATGGTTTTTATAAAATGATTAAAGAGAGACAGAAGCTGGACATGGTAATTTCACAAAGATCATACCAAATTGGCTTTAGTATAATACCGTTTGGCTACGTCAAAATTGATTGCATACCTGGCAAATATCTTCAATTTTTTATTTGGCTTTACTTATCTCATATCCGGAATCATATATTTTGCTCATACATGGAAGTTCTGAGAGGTTATTTTAGGATTAACGTTTTTCTCTTCTAATCCCCTACTTTACCGGCATTACGGTGTACGTCGTATTAGCTGTAAATCTAGCAAGATTGGGTCACTTCTGTCCGTTTTACAATGCAAAAAGTTGTCCCTGGCAATCTTAACCAGGTATAAGATCCAGCCCTTAACTCTTTGAAGAGCATATGCAGTCACACCAATTTATTTTCTTGGAGAATTGGCTAAATCTTGTAGGTCTCTTTGTTTCCTTACGAGTGACATTTATTAATAGACAGAACATAAAACTTGTATATTTTGCGTAAACCATGCAGTCATTCAACATGAATGTGGCACCAAAGAAATAAAATATATTACATGATTTAAAGGGTCATTCATGATATAGGATGATCGAGAGGTATATTAATTAAAGAGGGACTGCATTGGTTCTTTAACTTAACAGTGGATAACTTAACACTAGTTTCTTGAAACCTCTCATGCTTTGAGAGGCAACATTTATTGCATAAGGTCATGGTGAAACACGGTATTAATTTTTCCATTTGCAGATTCCAATATTTGTTAATTGCCTTAACGAAGGATGTACACCCAATCTTGTTCTCGATGTCGAAAGGTAGGATTTTAACTTGTTAACAATTAATACAACGGCATTTTATTGAATTGTGATCTGTTTGCAAATTAAGTTCATGTAGTAAAATATTCACCAATGTCCAGTTGTACTTAATTTTTATAAATCAATTTACTCCCACTTGAAGATCGGTTTACGTTTGACTTTTTAAGGACTAGGTCATGCTCAGTGATGATTAGCCATCACTCGATGCCTGCAGTCTTTTCATGTTCCTTTGAATGTTGTGAAATTGTCATGAAAGCTGGAGTAACTGGGGGTTAGACCCAATTGCCGTGACACCTTGTCATGAATCCGTAAATAACAGTTTACTTTGAACATATCTTACCAGCGACACGGATCTTTTGTATATGGGAGACACCTCGAGCCTGACGTTAACGGTGACTGTACAAAACAAAGCGGACGAGGCCTTCGCTGCAAAACTCTATGCAACTGTTCATAATTCCCTTAGATTTGCGTACCACAATGCCATTGAATCGGTAAGTTCATTTTAGGGTCATCTTACACAGTGAAATGCAATAATATGATATGCAAAACGTGTTTATTTTATAGTGGGAGTGTCAGTTAAAACCTAACAAGTTCTAGGTTAGTATGTCTAGTTGGTTTGACTCTGACCGTAGCTTCAAATACACTATATCTGCAAATTGTTGACACATCAAGGGCATAAATGTGGTTAGCGCCATGTGAACTTAATGCCAATCGATAGTAATACCCGTTGGTCCAACGAGGTCCTATAGTAGTATAGGACTAATGATAAGCTGGAATAAAGGGTTTTCATTTTGATTGCTAATTGTAGACGCAATGTGCTGTGTGACCAATCTGGTGTAGGACTATGGTACAGTCACTTTAAAAAAAGTTTAAAGGACTTGAAATTGACGTACCTCTTAGGGGCCCCATAGCATAAATGGATAGGTTTTGAGGATTTTGTGTCCAGTTACAAACCACATACCTCCAGTAGAAGTTTTCCATATATGTACTGGGGATTTTTTTGTTTTTTGACGGCCATCAAAAGTTAACTTTTAAAAAAGCACAAAGTTTCCAGGAAGCTATCCTTCAGATTCTGATAAAAGACCTTGGCTTACTCAAAATTCTGTTCACAAAATTGTAGGTTTAATCGTGCTGCTATGGAATAACTGAAGTACATTTAACTAGCTCTGCTGGTCTAGTCATTTTTTTATAATTTTTAACCACTTTAGGCAATTATAGATTATGAAAATGTAACATTAAAACAAATGAACTAATCCTTTTATTCGAAGTTATTGTAATTTTCTAAAAGCCCACCAAAATGTAGTCGGATTCATATTGATCATATTTCACATCTGCAACCCTAGGTGAGAAACCTTACGTCTAAAACTTTCAAAATAATGCGTTCCATTCAAGTCAAAATCTTTTTTCGGTGTATAAAGCTACTTTGCAATTGCTGCTATTGTTGAAAGCACGATTTCTCCTATCTTCAAGCGCACCTTTTTTGTTTGTTCCAGGAGTTGGTGATAAGATGCGAGGACAGTGCCTCGTTAACTGGAGTGGTAATATGTGATATAGGTAATCCTTTACCAAGACGGACGGTAAGTTTTAATCAAGTTCCCCTGACAGAAATTCAGTTACTTGTTCCCTGGTTAACAAATGGATAAGCCTGTCTCTTTGTATTTACAATGATATCTCAAAAACACACTTCTCCTCAAACTTGACTCAACTTTGTCTCTAAAGGAGATTTGTAGTGCCATCGGTTGGACATCCATTCAATGGCGGAGCCTCATAAGTCATGGGGCAATCCACCTCTCCCCCACCCCATTATGGACTCAAATTGCCTGTAGGCACCTTTTTCAGGTTTTTACCACACTTTATTCTTGACCTATTATTGATGTTGTCTTCAATAAGCATGATGTAGTCGAGATATTTTTTGACCTAAATAACAAACAGGGGCGTCGATTCGAGGGAGGACATGCCCCTCCACTTTTTTGAAAGGAGGGGACACTAACACATTTGTCCCCCCCCCCCACTTTTTTCACCTGAAACTAAAAAGTGAGGTTACTAAAACACTATATGTAGGCGAGTAGTGGTGAAGACATAGATATGCTCAGAAGGTATTTCACGTGGCTCTTTATCAGGTCCTTTATCAGGTCCTTCTAACTTCAAAAAATTTTGCGCGCTTCGCGCGCTTTCATCTTCAGTTCTGTCTAGCTGTAACGCCCGTCATTTCTAACATATTGAATTTATTCAACGTTAAAGGTTCCACAAATACTGTAGTGGTGATTCTAGAGGAACACGAAAATGCAGCGTTGTGAAGTTCTAACCTCCTTCTCCTATCTTTTGGAAGATTCTTCCTTCAACCTCACCATCGTGGCAAACATGTTGTAAGAAAAAAAATTCAGTTTCGTCTGGGAGCCTTAATGGTTAAGATGAAGAATGTACTCCCCGACCGTGCAGTCACCCCCATCAAATTTCTTGGTTTGCTCTTAAGTATAGGGCAGATTCTCTATTAAAAACCCAAACTTTTTCAACTTTTTCAATTTTTCTTAATGAAAACAAAGTTATTAAATCTTTTTCAATATAACCCCAATTTTTTTCGGCGGGCTGTGGTCAACATCATTTCGGAAACCCATTGCATCTATCAGGGCTTAGCATAGCTGGCCCAAGTCAGCTGGTCAGGGCGCTTGGCCCCCATGTCGGCAAATCAAAGCACCACCCCTGGCTCAGCCTGCATGCAGTTTTTCCTTTGGATAATGAAGTATACCCCCAATTTTCATAGTAACACCATACACTGAAACATGTGGAGCCATTTTGCATCTGGGTACCCTCCTCTTATAGACTCACCAGAACAGGAGAGAAGTTTTAAGCCAGATGTCCCCCCTCCCACTTCCAAAATCAAATCGACGCCCCTGATAACAAAATGCTCAAACCGGGCTATTATATTTGCACTGTGCTTTCGTAAGGGCCATTTTCTGTGATCTAAGAGTCAGCTGTAGCCAAGTTTGAAATATATTGTTTATTCCTACAATCTATTTCATACTAACATAACTTACATAACATGCCGACAAAATGACAATACATATAAATAGCAAAATTCTACACATGTTAGAAGAAAATTAAACAGGTGACAAAACAAATAGTATTTAACTGTTTAATTGAGAGTTACCATAAGTGAGTGAAACAATTCGAGTCTGACCACTTTCTTAAAGGGGGAATATTCTCATCCCAGGCAGATCCAATTCTCCCAACTAAGTTAGTTCTAGCTCCGCTAATAACTGTCTTTAGCTTCTCCTTGTGCAGACACAAACATAGTTTATTGCTTAAGGCCATATCCCGGGTGAGTTTACAAGGCCCTAATGTGTAATCAAAAAACTCTCTGTGCATGTCGTGTAATACGAGCTGATCTGCATCTTCTTAATTTTGTAACTCTGATGTCAGTCAAAGAGTTGTCACCAACTGAGGCTTTTGCTTACCCCTAAGTAAATGTCATACTTGGGGTGATGCAGATCCCTCTTTAAGGTAAGCAAAGATAATTGAAAAGTGAAGTAGAAAAAAGTTAAAAATGACACACGTAAGACTATACCGTTTAGATCTTTGGCAAAAATTAAAACTACGTTGAGCTGTATTCTTAGAGAAAATCTTTAAGCTTCATTTAATTATTTAGAGGACTAAAGTCAAACATTTTTACCATACTTACAGCTTAGAAGTGCGAGTGAGATGTAAAATTTTCAAGATTATTGACTCAAGTGAAAGTGGTAGACTGTGCATTAATGACGTCAGTTTTGTATAATTATATTTATATTTCTTCAGTTTATATTAAGTCACTCCTCACTATTTCAAGTTTTAGAGTAAGATTTAGAGCCTTTTTTTCTTGGTTCACAGTGCATGCATATTCAATATTAATGATTGGTTACTCTTTGCCCCAAAGAAACATTGCAATTTTGTTGAGGTTAAATTCGTTTGAGCAAGTTTACCAACTAGTATTAAGTTTTACTGTTAACCACTCCATAGCCCCCGAGTAGGAAGCGGGGGCTGGGCCCCGTCAAAAATGTTTTGGAGCGGAAGTGCGTTTCCGCCCCCTCAATCCAAGGACGTAAACCCCTTGTATGTTTTCTCTGTAAAAAAAATGTTAAAACTCTGTAAAAATGTTCCTTAAAATTTACCCAATTCATTGCACCAAATTGCATCTAAGGACCCTCAAATATCCAAACATTTTCCAAAGAGGAGGGGAAACCCCTCCCCCTTAGACCCCTCCCCCAGAACAGCTTCCTACGCCTGTATATGAACCATCCCATACTAAAACTGAGACAATAAAAAGTTCTTTGTCAAGAAAATTGGTTCTTAATACACTACTTGTCATGCCCGGATTATCTCCAGTTTCAAACCCTGGTATACATATACCCATTTTTTGAGCTGAGAGCGTGTCACATTATATGCATATTTCATTGATTAAAATAAGTGGTGAATAAAAATAACGTCAACTTGCTCTCTTTATTTCAGAGGCTTAAATTCAATATGACATTTGAGATTCCAGACGTCCCAGGACTTACGGAAACACTTACGCTTCATCTACATGCTAACAGGTACCCATGTGCATGTCAACATTAAATTGTATCTTCTTCAGCCTTTTTATCCGCTTTGTTGTATAAATAATGACACCGAACTGAAGGACCATTAGTGAAGTTGCAATAAACCTTACGCTTATGCCGTCGCAGAACAGAAAATGCGCCCTCGTAAAGAGCTTAGCGAGTATCATTACAACTTACCAACACCAACACAAATGCAGACAGCTGATTTGTGTACCTGTCGAATACGCGTGTACGTATGCTTCGTGCGTACACTGTGTTTCATTGTCTGCCCTCTTAAATGACCTCCGCGTGACGTCTGTGCATAAGGCCTATACAGCCTTCCTGAGAATGTGTATCTGACGCTTGCTTATCCCTTTATTTTCTGCCTATAAATGCCTTTAGTATGCTGTAAAAAAGATTAAGCAGATTGTCAAATTTAAAGCCTTACATTGTTCGACCTTACAAGAATATTCTGCAAACAAAAAAATTTGGGGAGTGTATTTGCTTTCTTTTTGTGCCTCCGATAGCGTTGCATAAATCACCATTTTTTCGGTTTATTGTCATTTCCACTTGTCTATATTTTAAGTACCACTACAGAGGAGGAAGACGTGCAATTTGATAATGATGATGAAATCAACATCAAGCTGGAACCCAGGATAGATGTTATATTACACAGGTAAGATATTAAACTCATATCTTTAACCCCATCCAATAAGCAAGTGAGGCACAACGATTATTTTGCAATTATGCTCATAAACACCAGTCGTGAAACAATTGACAGCTTCCTAAGCTACAATAGAAACAAAGAAGACTAAAAAGAAAAGACAAAAACAAACCCAAAAGCAATCACTGTGCTAGTCAAATCGATATTGTGATATAAGTTTGTGATTACAAACAATCCGTTTTTAAAAGTTTGACAGAATTTAACTTGAAATCTCTGCTAAGCCAGAAACTCACTAGTACTACTTATACAGCTGCTACTGCTACTACTTCTACTACAACAACAACTACTGCTACTACTACTACTGATGTTATGCTACCGCTACCGTTGCTGCCACTCTCACTGCACATTTCCAACCTTTCTAAAAAATAATAGAAAATAATTCAACAAAATTCCAGGGAAGCTTTCAAATTAATCTTGCTACGAATCTGATGCACTTTTGTTGTTAGGAAATATGGCAGTGTTTCAGTTGTCATTAGTAAATGGTTGTATTTTGTCCCGCAGTTCCACCAATTTACCCCAACTCGTTTACAACGACACAACAATTGATCCAGAAGAGATCACTTCCACAACGGAAGCCGGAGAAGAAATCATCCACACTTATTGGGTAAGTATTAAGTAAGTGTATCAGTGGTTAATATAAAAAAAACCTTTATCCAAGAGAGGTGGTTTTCAACATATGAATATTTCTGTCTACTCCAAAGTTACCACAAAGGCTTGGTTTTTATTTATTATGTTTGGCATTAACAACGTTACTACGTTGCACACATTGCCGAACTTTACATTTCACTCTTAGTCTTAAAAGGGAGAATTTGAATTGACCCTTTAGTATAGTCTTCTTGTGGTCTATGGAATACCACTGTCAGAAGTTTGTAATTTAGAACATAATGGCATTCTTATGACAGAATTTATCACATTACTTGAAGCAATGACTTTAACATGCATACTCTTGTCCTCCCATAGTTCATCTCTGAAACACTCAAGAAGGTTCTCTTACCACGTTAACTCTTTGTTACGTCTTGCAGTTTCATTCTATAATTGTTGGCATTACTTCGAGGGAATATTTGGTAAAAAAACTTTGGTTGCTTTAAGTACAGGGAAGAGAAAAAACGCCCTTATATACGGTACTTTGATGCATTTGAGTTTTGTAAGTCAGACATTCATGTTGAAGGTATGAGGTCACGTGACCAACAGACGTACTCAACTATGTAGAGTATCTCGTCTAGTTATGAAAGATCTATTTCAATTGACCGTCCATCATCAAAGGACGGTTCTACTGACATTCTACTGTACAGCAAATATCGATACACAGCCTATTTCTTTCGTTCAATGTTTCT
>WURT03596374.1:0-16896 GCA_009936505.3 Holothuria glaberrima
TTTTTTGTAGATGTACATCTCATGTACCCCGAATTTAGGAGCCTGGGCCCGTGCCTATCTGGTCTGATGAAAAAACAGGCCTCGAATAGTAAAGTTGTAGGTGGGAGGTTGGGAGGTTGGGAGGTAAGATGGGAGGTCGGGAGGTGGGAGGTAAGATGGGAGGTTGGGAGGTGGGAGGTAAGATGGGAGATCGGGCTGTAGGAGAAAGGCATGATAAGGAAGGCATTGATAATTTGCCATTTTTTGTCTTTTATATGTCTAGTCTTATATGCACTGGCGTACGCAGGGAGGCCATTGGGCTATGCCCCCTCCCCCCTCACGGATGCCATTTTTTCAGATCCTAAAAAATACGTAATTTTTTAACACAAATTTTACTTCAAAAGGTAGATATGTGGCACCAAATTGCACCTAAGGACACCTAATTTTTCAAAAATTTTCAAAAGAGGAGGGGGACACCCTCCCCCTCCCTTTAGAACCCTCCCCCAGGCCGGCGATCACACAAAATACTGCATGGCCCCCTTGAGAGAAATCCTACGTACGCCACTGTTTATATGTCTATTCGTACATGACTTCTATGGCCTATTCTACTCTACAATTTATTAGTCCCAGGCTTTGGAATCAACTCGACCCTTATTTTGCTTCTTTTTATGTCGCCTTTAAGTTTTAAGAAAACTTTAAAGACTCATTTTATCAGAATTGAGAATTCTATACAGAACTTCAGCTTATCGTCCTAAAAACTCCTTCTTAAGAATTTATAAGGCAAGGCATCATTTTCCACACTTGTTTTATCATACCCTCCTTTGTTTCATTTCCTTCTTATGTGAGTGAAACGGCTGATACTTTGCAAAAGCTGATTAACGAATTATTTGTAATGTCCCATTTCATGCTCATTCGCTTCCTTGTTCTCACGTTGATTATTTTAATAGTATTTGATATCCCTGAGTATCAATTCAATGTCTTCACTAATCTGTATATTAGAAGTAAGCTTCCCATAGCTTTAAACGACTTTACTGTGGAACATAGTTGTAACAATTAGATTAAGTAGAGTTGTGCTCAATAATTATATCATACTCCATTTAGAATGAAGGATTGTAGATCCCAAAATTTGTAATAATCTCCCAATCGCAATAAGAAACAGGCCCACCCTTATTTGTTTTAAAATTTCTTCCTTTACTTCCAATCAAGTTTCAAGAAATCAGCATGCGTCTTTCTGTAATTTGTTCGTTTTCTCCCGTGTCGAATGTATCAGACCTATACACTTTTGTGCTGGAGCTTTCAAAATATTCTCTTCAACTACGTGTGTTTTACTGTACAACACGGGTCAATTTGACCAAAATTAGGTCAGGAGGGAAGCGACTAAATTTATTGGGTCAAATAATGACCAGCATTAGACTTCATATGACCCAAATTGAGTCAAAGTTTGACCGAAAAGGTTGTTTCTATTCCCTCGTGACCCAAGTGTTTTTAGAGTGCTCTGTGTAAGGGAACTATGAAAAAGCTAATTACAGATTCTTTTTCTTTCCCTCAACCTTTCAGGTACTTTATCAATTAATTGTGTATATGTCTAAAATATATCGTAGTGATTGACAATAAATTTGAAAACTTGAATTGATTGAATTCAGGGGCAGAATAAAGGTGCACGGGGTACTGATTAATTCCTGTTTACAAGTGTTCATACCAACTTAAGTGTGTCCAAACGAAAAAAAGACAAGTTAACCCTCGAAGTGATTTATCTTCGCATGGTGAAGGATTGAAAAAAGAATGAACGAAAATTTTCTGTGAATATTGAGGTACGGCCACCAGTAATGACTTGATGCAAGGAGCTGTAACTTCATGCAAGTCTTACATGTTGTAGAAAAGCACAATTAGAGAGGGAGTTGAACAAATATTAGCACCCAATAATATCCCCAAATCCGCGTGCCTGATTAGCCCCAACCTAAATTTGCCCTTCCCAGAAATATTAGATTTTTGACAAAACAAAGAAAAATCTTTGTGGTTTTTAAGATATCCTGCCAGTTCAAGGACTTGAAGCAAGCCTTCAGTAGCAGAACGTCGTCACAAAGCCATAAATGAGGTAAAATTGCACAAATGATTAGCCAAACGCCTCCGGTGAGCCTTCAACCTGAAGTCCCCCTTATTGGTCTAAATCCGACCCTGTCCAGGCTATAGGCCTAAGGTTTATTTCAAAATCCTCACGTAAATACACTTGCATTTTAAAACTAAAGCGAAATAGCCTTCCCCTTAAAAAGCAAAAAAAAGCAAAAATGTTTTATGATAGACCACCCTCAAAAATATGTCAGAGAAAGGGTAATACAACTTTTTTTCAGCCTTAGCCTGACTAAAGGTCTAGGCTTTAATAATGCATTAGCATTTGACATCAGCCTTTCGCGCACGTGCACATGTGTACATACGTGTGCAAAACCACTTATAACTAATGTTACATATGAGACACCATTTTGACGTATTACCTTCTCAATGTCTGATTCTGGGCAGAGATTCAAATAATTCGAATTTGAATATAAATCATGTTTCGCTCGAGATAAACTGCCATGAGTGTGTTCTACAGCTTGGCTGAAACATCTCTCCAAAATCTTAGGTAAAATAAAATATCATTTCAGAGAGTGAAAAGAAACCTTTTGGTGAATAAAATTATGTGATCTTGCACAGGTAAGTCAAAAAGAGAAATATCATTTATTGACGAAAAAAAAACCGTTTTGTTCAAGCTGAAATGATTTTATTACATTTAACGCACAGGACTACAGGTATGTATAAAGCGCCCTCATTTAAAATTTATCCAAAGGGAAATCCCTATTTTGCAACAGCACTCAGGGTCCACTGGGTGAATATAAATAGTTGCAACCCTTGTTCTACGAGTGCATATGATGCATTTGCTTTGCTGCATAGGGAGACAAATTGACGGTATGTCAATAGCAATGTACAGCTGAAGGTAAATATTGCAACACCGTTCGATTTTATGAGTACATAACTATAAGCATTATTTAACTACTCCATATCTAGGAATACTGCTATTCATTACATGTATGAGGAGAACTCCTTATAGGCCCGTATATTAATGTATAGGGGTTCTGTACTGAATTGTATACAGCTGCTATAGTCTCCGTATCGATTCGACTTAAAATATTAAAACAAGTTGAACCTCTTCAAGCTGCATATGAATGTGTTTCACAGTATTAAGTCAGTGAAGATGAACTACTCAATTGACTAATGCGTCAGTAAATTCGTTATGCTTCGAGCAGTCGAGGCTTACTTTCCTTAATTTCCTCCAGTCACATCAGTGAAGAGGATATCAGGTTTCGATAGGTCCTATAC
The DNA here is from genome assembly GCA_009936505.3 of Holothuria glaberrima. Lineage (NCBI taxonomy): Eukaryota > Metazoa > Echinodermata > Holothuroidea > Aspidochirotida > Holothuriidae > Holothuria > Holothuria glaberrima. Next base: position 3,331 of record WURT03596374.1, read on the forward strand.
TTGTCAAGGGAATTGCTCTAGCAACTCCCTGACTTGTCTAAGCAAAAGGGTATAGTGCTGTAGGGCCCCAGTTCAGTTTGACTGTCACTTACTAATGTAGACACCTTCTCCATTGCCTTTCAAGATAAATTCTTAGGAAAGCAACGCAGTACTTGAACGAATGCGTAGCCGAAATCATGACGATCCTCAATTACTTTGAAAATAGGGGAAGTTGCAAATACGTGGTCCTGCAATGAGCTAAGAAACAGGTACCAAACCTTCTATTGTTCCATATAATAAATCTGTACCTATCAGTCAAATTCCGCAGTGTATTCATTCCTTAAATTACATAAGCTTCAAGAGACAGCTTTTCCTTGTAATGAAAAGTGTGTATCTTCTATTTTCCCGTATGCATGCCCACGACAAACGGGTAAAGCTCCCGGTGGACTGCAGGGCCGCATTATCCATCTGTAGGCTGGTCAGTTGCCTGAGCTCCCACGAATATAAGGGCCCTAAATCTGTTTCGTTTTTACTCCTTTGAGAGGCTATGTGGGTAGGACGCCCAGTGCATGCATTGCTTTGTCCGTGGGACTGTTTTTTAAGGGTGTTAAGACGGTCTGTAGGACGCTCAACCTAAGTTACGACCCCCCTATCAGTTCCGACACAGACACTTCTATGTTTTGACAGATCTGTTTCCTAAGATGTGGGGATAAATGTGGTTTGGGGTTTGCTAAGGGTAAGGATGCCGTAACCGTAGGGACAGCGGAGCAGACATGGAAGGAAAATAAGCCAAGGTGTGTTATTACTGACTTAAAGTGAAAAGGCAGTCGTCCCAAGTTTTTTTCAAAAATTTGCTAAATCTTAGAGATGTCCTCTTATTTCTTTCAAAATTTATTTTTCATATGTTCCTGTATAAAATCATGGAATGTTGAAAGTAAACAAAGGAGTTATTTTGCATTAATTTAAAGGTCATAAGCAGTCGCCCCAAACTTATTTTGGAACAATAGCTAAATGTCACAAATTTCTTCTAATTTTTCTTCCAAGTATCTTTCATGATATTTAAGGACATAAATATTTCATTTTCAAGGTAAACCAAGCAGTTGCTCCTCGTAAAGTTAACAATTGAGTTAGAAATTACTGTTACATAATTCTCAAGAACCATTGAGGAAATAGGATAGTCTACTATACTGTTCTTTATCGGGGTGACTGCATCCTCCCTTTAAGAAATAAGTAACAAACATATTGCCACATGATTGATAGGAGCCATCCCCGAACTGGGGTGACGGGGTATACTAATTCAAATTGGGGGGCTGCAATGTCCCTTTAAGCATTGACATATAGTATTTCTCTTCGTCTATAACTTGTTCATTAGGAAACCTACGGTATGTAAAGTACAACACTCCCAGAGTATTCTATTGTAGGGAATCTGTATCATGACCAAATGGCACCAGTATATACAACGGTTGCATTGTTTTAATTTCTCCCCTCGGAGCGCCATATGGAGAAACCTCCTATCAAAATTTTGAAGGAGCCTATTGAGTTGACACCATGTTTTGTGATGAATTTGATGGAAATCATTGCACGACAATGTTTCCAATTAGTCTCATTACTCATGTAGCACTTCCTATAGTCACCGAAAGTGTGACATGTTGTAGTTTCTTTGGACAGGGGTTGCATATGATTAATACCTAAGGTAAAAAGTATTTGGTCACGAATTTTTCATAAACGATTTTAATCATTAGGCCTAATTAACTCATCATGCCATTTCCGTTGTGTGTCAGATTTGTAGAATTTGTAGAAGTGTATTGAGTCGAGCACGATTGGGCTTGTCTAACAGTCTAAGGTTAGCCTATACCAGGATAGATGTACGGCTTTCTTGGCCAAATGATTTACGAGATATAAGCAGCGCTATTAAACCAGTCTTTGGTTCCTTTCATCTTGAATAAATAGCAAAATGTGAAGGTGCTATCATAGCCAAACAAAGAACTTCGCTAGCATATGGTACCAAGGGCGGCGATTTATTCTCAAGATGGGGCGGGGGGGGCATGACCTCATATTGAAGTAATTTACTGTGTGAAAAATCAAAGTCAATGGGCGATTTTGCAAATATTGGGGGGACGTAGCCCCTGTCCCCGGGATCGCCGCCCATGCATGGTACATAAGTACACATTATTACAATATGTATATAAAATGATACAGCTTCGGTGTAGTTTTCACACCAGCCAGGGTGCCGACGGCTTCCTGCCAAAGGGGGTGAATTCGATTTTGATAAACGATATTGTTAAGTTGTCTCAAGAAAATTGAAACAGTTTTTTGAATGTTATCCGTCAAGTCGATAGTGACCTTTCAGCAAATACAGTCACTCTTTGCAGTACTATAGGGCTCCCAGACAACCCTCTCTGAGCAAGTCACTAGGGCGATCCCCACCGGGAACTACTCCTTAGGCAAATCTCACTCAGACAATTTCAAACCAGGACAGTTCCCACCCGGTCAAATTCCCCCAGACTGCACCCACGCCAATTCCAAATTTTGTGGTTGGAGAAGATGTTAGTGGGTTAAGTGTCTACATTTATTACGTGATCGTACTAACATCACACCCTTCAATTTTTAAGCTGTTTACTACAGGTGTTGACAACGTGAGCGGCCCGAAACGCCCCCTCCACTCGAACAAATCTCACCCGAAGGTCCCCATATCCCGAACGACTTCCTCTGGACAATTTTCACCTAGGACAATGCTCACCCGAACAATTCCCACCCAAGACATTTATCCCTCGGACAACTTTCCCCTCCCTCATAAAATTTAGAATTGACGTGGCTAGGAATTGTCCGGGGTAGTTGTTCGGTAAACGGTAATAATAGTTATATGCGTATGGGTCGGGGATCGGGATCAGAGCCAAACTAATGCCGATTTCAGGTCACCTTATTTTCGTTCATGACATGATTGTTTGCCATTTAGAGAAAAGTTGGGGTCAAACGCATTCCGCCCGACCGCTGGGAAATGTCCGCCATACGACTTTAAATTGTGTAATTATATCGTGCAAACTAGTTCATGTAATTGTCCGAACTGCAGACTTGGTTCGGTAGGATTCAGTTCTGTAATGGTATGTTTCTCAACATAATATTATTTAACATTGAAATTTGAGCTTTTATCAGCCAATTCAGTGGTTTAGTATTGTTATCCCTCATTTGCTTCGATCAGGGCTAGGGTTGCGGCAAACTGATCGAACACAAATGGCAAAATGGCGCCACAACACAACAATTCGTTCAACTTGAAGGAAAAATGCAGTCACCCCAATTTGGATTGGTGCAGCCAGGTATCCTATTTTATGAATGGCTCTTGAGAATCATGTGGCAAAATTTTGCTTCCTGCATCGGAATTTATATCACGCAAAGTAACTCCTCGGTTTACCTTGCAAATGCAATGTTTATGTTCTGAAATATCATGACAGATACTTTATGGAAGGTTAATAAGAGGATACTTGTGAGATTTAGCTGTTGTTTAAAAATTATTTGGTGGCGACTGCTTATGCCCTTTTAAGTTCACCCCCTCTAAATGTACGGCTCTAGCTACAATCAGGGAGCTGTAAGAGCTCCCTGCGACAATACTGAACGTGCGCCACTTTTGGCTGCACAGGGAGCGTTCCCTTCTACTCTCTCTTGCTACGACACGAATCAGTACTGACCTATGAAAATGGCGAGGTAGTGTCTCCATTGTTAGTGGTTCAAAGAGTAAACTTATATAAACCTCAGCTGTCGTAGGCCATGTTTGTTTGATCACAGGATGAAAATTTTGGACAATTCCCTGTGCTATTTTTAGAATGGCCAGGCCTGGATGATAACCCTATATATGTTAAACAGACCTTGGATTCTCAGTCACTTCCGATGGTCTATTTAAATATATTAAATCGTGCGGAACTCTTCTTGTTTCGTGGTTGCTGGGAAAATTTTCCTTAACTTCTCTCAGACGATGGCAATCGTGTATACAATCTATAGACAACCTGAGTTTGCAGTCAGAACGTTCTTTCTGTAATATCCATTTTGCCGACTTGTTTGCCTATTTCTTTTTTTTTTTTTTTTTTGTTTTGTTTTAAATCCCAACTGTGGTGATTGGAAAGTATTTTACCTCACGTTAAACTTGATGCAATTTCCTGACGTACTGTAGACTTACCAAAAGTTATTTCAAAAAGTCATGCAATAGTTACCCTTCAATGGCAAATTTTGAAGTGAAGTCGGAATAAGACCCATTTACCTTCATGGTTTCAGTTCATCATCGCGGGGGGTGGCAGAACGTCTCGGGCAAAGGTTCTGCCAAAGTTCTTCTTCATAGACGGTGGTTTTGTCGCAAAATGGTTGTATTGGCAAAGCTATAATCTGATTATATGTTAAATTTGAATACCGCGACACCATACAGGACTATTCAGACTTCAAGAATCAAAAATTTTTGGAGGAATTTTTCGGGAACTGATCTTGGGGTGGCTACTCCCATGGAGCTAATATCTACTTCAAACTTATATGAAAAAGTTTACTCCTCCGACCCATTTCCTTCTGGAATAAACACTTCTGAACACTTTCACTGGCGGTTAGTACTAGAGGCAGATGATTAACCATGGACTGAAATTTGTGGAGACGAGATCGGGGCAAGGTCACTGATATATTCAGTGGCGACACCAGGATTTTAAAAGTGGGGGGATGGAGGGCAAACGAAAATGTTGAGGGGCAAGAAAATAATCGCTCTACGCGCGAAATCGAGCGCGATGCACAAGCGTTGACGGGTGGGGTCCAGAGCCCGCCTTCGGGACCCTGGTGGGGTCCAGGGTCAAAGCCCCGGTGGGGGCCCAGGGGGAGAAGCCCCGTAAGCTCTGAAGTTTTGGCATATCTCTGGGTGAAAAATTAAGCCTCAAGATAGGTATATTTTTGTTCATAATGCATCATCAAATGCAAAGATGCCAAATAATTTTAATGTATTAGGCTATTCCACCGTGTACCTTTTGCTGGTGGGTCCAGGGGTCCGCCTCAGGGCCCTTGGTGGGAGTCCGGGGCGGAGCCCCCGGAAGGTTTTAGGTTTTATCGTATCTCTGATTGAATAAATAACTCTCAGGATACTATCCTGAGATCTGATTGGGAAGAGTGGGAAAAACTAGGGGGAAACTGTGGGGGTAAGGAAAAATCTGAAAGGGCAAATTCTCCTCATGCCCCTACCTAGCTCCGCCACTGAATATATTGAAGGGGATTGAGAAAATTAATGATACAAACAACACATTTCAAAATTTTCACTATATTTTGTCTTTTCCGGGTCAAGTGACAGGAGGAACACCTATACCCCTCTGACTATGCAAGTAATTGGAGGACGTGTGGTGCCATAAGCACAGGGGGTGGAAGGTGTTTCTCTAAAGAAAGTTTTATGATTGCCAAACAGTTGTGACATGAATTTGCCCCCATAATGGAGCATCAGTACCCTGGAACTTTTCTCGTAAATCGACACTTTTCTCTTTTGCTCGGGGAGAAGGGGTTGTCGCCTCCTCCGTCATAACCATTGCCTCATATGCTTATGCAAGCGTCCCTTCCCTTGGCAATAGGGAGGCTTTTCTACCTCACCCATGCTCGTTCTTGAACTTGTATGGAGCTGTTGTTGGCGTACCCAAGTAGTGGCTTCACGAACCATCTTCGAGGTCCGGTTACCTGACGGTTCAAAATCTCTCAACTACGGCTTCTAGATCCTCTTTCAAATTAAAACAAAATACGCCTGCTGCAATTTCCGGACAAAGCTGACAGGCAACTTAATTCAACAGACGTGTTGGGAAATGCATTCACGCAATGCATCATGGGATGGGTCAAAGTGTGACATTAACCTTCGTGGTATTTGTCGATTATGTACACTTCTTTCGAACGTATACACATGTCATTGGCATTACAAGCATATGCAGCCTAGTATTGTGCAAGCGTAATGCACGTTCGCCGGTCGGTCAAGTGAATAATGCGCTAGCGCACATAAATGAAAAATGTTGCAATGGTACAATTGACCTTGTGACCCACAGGAAGTTTTTAACTACCCAACTCGTCTATTGCCTTTGTTCTGCTGAATCATTACTGTGCGTAATTTTATAGCTACACTACATCACATTTCACTGGTTTGCACAAATCATCATTTTCCGATTGGAATGGCTTATAATTGACTGACTGACTGATGTTGTTATTTTGAATGATTTCAATCAAACCCCGAGGTTCCTTAACACTTTATCAATTACAAGAACAGCTTAAAGTGTCTCAAAAACTTTTATAACGAAGAGACCGTACGCCATGAGCTTCAACAGGTATTGGACGCCCACCCCTCCTCCACACACACACACACACTTTTGGAAGTTGAGAGGATATCATATCGGGTTTGTTCCTTCCCCAGCCTTTGCCCAGAACCCTAAAAATTAAATAGCAGGCACATGATTGATTCCATAGCTCACAAATTAGCTTATCCCAAAAGATCAACCTCGAAAATAAACCTCAAATCTTCTGAAATCCAATTTTTTAGGCCTTTATAAGCGGGCCCCGGATCCCTCGTTTCTAGGGCTGTCGCGATTTGCACTTGAATTAAAAGTTTATGCCCCCCCCCCATACACGCACACACATTCAAACACTTTTTGAGAGGCTGTTGACGCTCATATGCGTACGGCCTTAATCTGATTTAAGATCCTGTACGAGTTGGATGCAGAGTGCGCCCTCTTTCCTTCCTCATGGATCCTCTGTCAGTAGGGAAAGAATACTTGAGCTCATACACCAGTATCGTTGATAGGGTGATATGAGGGCCCATTTATCAAAAGGTAGGATCAGTAAAGACTTGCCAACGTCTCAATTAAAACTTATTTCATGCTCATCAAGGGTTAAATAAAAGTAATTCATGAAAAGCATCAGGGATTTGCCTTCCCTTTGAGAAAAGTATTCAGAAGATGACAAGAGCGTGTAATAAGCTCCCCAAAGATCTGTTTTAGGTTCTTAAAGTTGAGCATTTCAAGATCACATTATGTCAAATAGATGAGGGCGTAAATTCATCATTGATTCACTTTCCAACCGGCCTTCACAGGGCTCTATATGGCTTATCACGAAGGCTGTCTGTCCAAGTTCCTTTAGGTTTGTTCTCTCTGAAAGAATCTATACAAGCACGCTATATACATATGAGTGTATGTGTATGTGTGTTTATGAAACAAAGTTTTATTTGTCAAGAAGGCAAATTATCACCGTTGTCATATATTACGAGGATGCCCCATATCTACAGAAAGGGCCCTATTGTTTTGGTGGTGGTGAAAGGTCATCTAAGGTCAAAAGAGTTCAAACTTTGAAAGCATTGTTGGTTTGATATCTCAAAATACGGATGTAATGATAATTGTAATTCTTTGCAAGCAGATGCATTGTATTAAGTTAAATGACAATATTAGTTTTGTTGACAGTGAAAGGTCATCTGAGGTCATCAGACTTTTAACGCCGAAAACCTTGTCATCACACGATATCTCAAGGTATGAAACATGGATACATTTTGTACTTACCATTTAGAGATGTTATATAAAGCAGAAGAACAGCATTGTTTTAGTACAGGCCAAAGGTTATCTGAGGTCACCAAAGGTCGCTTTCCTAAAACGTATGGACACAATGCATCAGGATGCAAAGCATGGCTGTTTTATGTACTTATGATCAAGATGTGTTACGAACTGGTTCACTATTAACTAAAAACTTGGAAACCATGTTGTTTTTGTTAGTGGTCAGAGGTCATACAAGATAAGTAGAGGTCAAACTCTCAGAACCTTGTAATTGTCTGAAGATAGGGAGCATAGAGACTTTTATGCTTAGCATGTATACGCGTTACATTCTGTAGAAAATCACAATGTTTTGATTCAAGGTCAAACCTCATCTGAGATCAAAAGAAGTCAAACGCTGAAAACTCTGTAAATACATTTCAAGATCGGGCCCGTAGCCACGGGGGGGGGGGGCATTCCGAGGCAATGCCCCCAAAAATATTTCTGCCCCCCAGATGAAAATTGAAAGTGCATAATAATTGATGTGGTGGAATCTTTTATGCCCCCAGTCACAACACTTTCCCCTAATCAGATAAGAAGCATGAATAACACTAAAAGATAGAAAGTAGTTGTGTGTTATCATATAGATGAACCCTACTGATTTTGGTGGAGGTCAAAGGTCATCAGAGGCCAACAAAAATCAAAAACCGAAAACCTTATTAACACCATACGTTAAGATAAGAAGCATGGACACTTTTCGTACTTAGCATATAGTGGTTTCAGGAAAAAGAAGAATCCAGTTGATTTTGGTAAGGTCAAAGGTCATCTGAGATCACTAAAGGTCAAAAATCGAGAATAATGGAAAAGTATAATATGACAAATTAAGTATTAGAAACAAGAAATGTCTTATGGATATATTTTATTGTGTAGAAAAGGAAAGTATTTTGCTGGAGGGCAAATGTCAGGCTGCCAAATGTCACAAGAGATCAAATTTAGGGATCCTTATAAATTACCATATTTCATGGTAGAGAACGTGGATAATGTTTCAGAGATAGTTATGTGTATATCTTATTTAGTACAACAGTGGAATCCTGATGTTGTTTTGTGCTGGCCAAAGGTCATTTCAGGTGACCAATGGTTTCGCTCACAAGTATCTTTCATTTTATCTCAGTGTAAAAACATTAAATAATGAAAGTAAACCAATTAACCAAAGGGGTTCTTCTGCATGAATAAAAGAAATAAGTAACACAAATATTGTCACATTATTGATGGGAGCCGTTCCTGAACGAGGATGACAAGGTGCACCATTTCAAAGTGGGGGTACTGCATTTTCTCCAACTTCCAAAGTGAAATGCACACTGTTTATTTGGCGAAACACCAGTCATCTAGCTTTCTGCCGAACGGCGAAAGCGTCCTTATTTTATTCGTAGCTTCACAAGAAAGAAATCCAGTAATACACCGTCTCACTTTAATATCTATGGGTGTAACTTCAAGAATGGCATTGATAAAAGGAAATTGGAAGGTATCCATATGGCAAATGGTTCCATATTTGTACGCAATTTAGCTTGTATAGTAACCATAATTAGACAGAGAGTGTGCAAGTAGTGAAAGAAAGTATTGCCACAATTGTTGTAGTCAGGTAGGTACACACTGCACACACACGTTTTAGTTTTCATTATTTTTGAAAAAAAAAATGTTTGGAGGGGACTTATTAGAGATGTTTCCCCCTTTCAAAAAGTGAGGGAGACGCGTCCCCGTCCCCCCCCATGGTCCACGCCCATGACTATTTGGGGACAAACATACATACAGGATTTAGGCAAACTTGTTCAGTCCCTCATCTCCACCCAATTGAAAGAAGCACCGTACGCTTATGAGGACCACAACATACAGCAGGGAGCATCGGAATCAAGTTGAAGCGTGCACTTCGTTTCTTCTTGTTGTAGTAGGTAGGAATGCGTTGACCCTGGCTCTTTGGATACTCGGTTACAGCTATGATGTTGTTCAATGATTCATTTAAGTCTGTTTTTGAACTTGAAGACCCTGTCCTCTCACTCACGTTTACTGACGCCCTCGCCCCACGGGTTACGCCGGCCAACTTTCTACTGAGGTCGTCATGGAAAGCTGGGTCACAACAAGTTATCCCGACTGCTTCGTAGATATAAATAGTAAGCCCATACAAGAACGTGCAAAGTGTGGGTGAAGGGGTATGAGGGAAGGTCATTTTGGGGGTGTTTTGGAGGTATAGGCCAAGGGGGGAAGGGACTCAATCTTGCTGTAATAAAGAAATCCTGCTTCCACCCAAGGGGAAGGATATTCATTAACAGCAATTAGTTCATAAGGATACGAGTCGCCATCTCAACACCCCACCCCAACCCCTTTTTTCGAGCAGAATGCTATTTCCGGGTAAAGTATACGCTGTTTCGGTCAAACTTGGTTACAAACTGAGCCGTAAAACCTCATCTAACTCATCTAACTTATATGCTGTTGTTGGGCAATCTATCTATGCTATTTCCCGGCTAGCATGCATTGAAATTTAGGACAACAGTGCTCGGCCCTTTGACCCTTTCTTTCTCCCAAAACTGGAGTTGTGCTGAAGTTTGCAATTGTGCACGTTCCTGCATTCGATAATGTGCAAGAATGTATTCCCAAATTACGACAGTCATTTGAAGGAAACAATCCTGTACGTATGTTTTAATACAAGTACAAAATACTGCAGTCTAAAAGAGGAATCTCTTTCAAATGAAAAACCGCATATAAACCAAGGTTATTTGGTTGAAGTCGTTAGTATGGTTTACCACAACGCTGTAGAACTGTGACTGGACTAACAAAATGAAGGAACTTTCAGTTACGATAGTAATTAGATTGGTTTGTCACTGCAATTGGGAAATACTTTATTATACTAAGGCGGAAACCGGCGAAACAGTCAAACGTAACAACGTGCAGTAACGTATCTACTGTAGCCTAACTGTAAACAGCTTACCTTATATTTAAACATTTGGGGAATTCCCCAGGCTGTAACTTGTTACTGCATCGCTCGTATAGATAACGTGGGTTATTCTAGAACACGTCTCCCTCTTTACTAGGCCTACATGCTTATTGCTTAGACTGGGTCCGTCCTCGAAGCCCAAACCATCACTCTTCGGCATATTCGTCTTTGATTTACTCGAAGCTGGACTGTCAATGGCATCGTAGAAGTCATATTATTCCAGGATGTGATTATGAAAGGTAATATTAATATGGCGTACTTTGTTAAATCTCGATAGGCTACCGTACATAGCCTAGTATTGTACCTGTTGTCACTGTGTTGTAGGCTAGTTTTCGTAACAGTATTGGACAAAGGCCCTATCCATTCATACTTGTGGGAAACTTCGTGCAGTTTTCTGAAGTTTTTCGTGGATTTTTGTCCTTCTTTTGTTGTCCTTTCTGGGGGAGGGGATCGAGTAACTTTGGCTTCGCCCTTCGGCTCTTAATTCGCCAGAGAGTCAAGGGCCGGGGCTTCAAATGGCAAAAAGATTTTCCTTCCTTGAGAAATCTTTTGTTAGGCAAATACGTGATTCAAATATGAAACATCTTAGCAGAGGAAAAGTATGTCACGGTATTGTGCCCCCCTCAATTAGGACCTTTATAATACACGTCGTAAAATGCTAACGAATGTCGTTTATACCTGTAGTCTTGTGTGCCCATTCGCCCCCAATGATAAGTGAAAAACTACGACCCACTATCCCTATAGCCCATTAATTTTGTAGTACGGTAGGTCACATACGTACCAACAATCTCCCATTGAGTGTAGGACTATGAACTACCAGGGGTGGCGCCATTGGGGAGCATGCCGCCCCAGGCAGGGAAGGCTGCCTCCCCCCCCCCCTTGTCGGCAAAATTTTGTAATTTTGTCATTTTGTCAGGAAGCTTCAATACGCACGATAAAAAATGTAATCCCGACGACAGTCAGTCGCCCTGACAATCTGCTTGATTTTGCTATCAGGAAGGCAGATTCTTCGATGAAACCCAAACATTTTCCAATTCTCCTTGATAAAAGTCCAAAATTTTCATATTTTCTTCTGTAAAATATCCAAACTTTTCCAGTTTCCTCAAAAAAGTGTCCAAATTTTAAAATGTTTGTTAAAAAGACTAGCATTTTGCATTCGGTATTCTTTCACCTGTGGCGGGACCTCAGGTCGCTGCCCTCCCCCGTCGGGGAGAATGGCCCCTGTCGGGCAAATTCTAGTGCCACACCTGTGGATAACAGCTCTGAAAACGAGCTGAAACCGGACTATGCGACGGTGAGATCGATCTGTAGAACAAAATATTACCAATTTCTGTAATCTTAAAATTACTTTGGCTCACGTGAAATTGATGTTTGTAGGAATGTGGTCAACAGTCCAGGCCTGTAGCTAAATGGCCCGGAAAGGTGCCCACCCCCGAAAAAACTCCCTCCGAAAATTAAAAATTACTTTTAGCTTAATGCATTTTAGCATATCTCGACCTGCTAACATTTTTTTCGCTCCTTGAAACTTACCTCGTTATCTGGCCAAGGGCAAAAGCCATTCATAACTAGTATATCTGCTAATGTAATCCGCACAGACCACACTTTCGCGTAGCGTGGATCCATTAAATTAGGTTAGGCTTATGCAGGGGCGTCGATTTGATTTTGAAAGTGGGGGGGGGGGCATCTGGCCTAAAACTCTCTCCTATCCTGCTGAGCAGTCTAAGAGGAGGGTCCCGGATGCAAAACGGTGCCGAATGTTTCAATATTTGGGGTTTCTATTAAAAATGGGGGTCTGCTTCAACACCGAAGGAAAAACTGCATGCAGGCTCAGTCAGGGGGGTGCTTGGATTTGCCGACATGGAGGCCCCGACAGATGCAATGGATTGCCGAAATGACGCCCAACTTAAAATATAAGGCGCGCGAAGCGCGCCGAAAAAATTGGGGTTATATTCAAAAGGATTTCATATTTTGTTTTCATTAAGAAAAGTTGAAAACGTTTGGGTTTTTATTGCAAAATCTGCCCTACTTAAGACCACACCAAGACATTTGGTGGGGCGACTACATGATCTTCGTCGAGGAGTACATTATTCATCTCACTCATTAATAAGGCTCCCACCTTTATAAATCCAATATGTTTGAAATGGCGGGCGTTGTAGCTAGACAGAACTGAAGATCAAAGCGCGCGTAGCGTGCGAAAATTTTTGTGAAGTTGTAGAAAGAATTGTTACAGAACTTACTGCCTACTGACCTAATAAAGAGCCATGCAAAATACTTTCTGAGCATAGGCTATGTCTTCACCACTACTCGCCTATATGTAGTTTTTTTTGGTTGCCTCACTTTTTAGTTTCAGGTCACAAAAAGTGGGGGGGAGGACAAATGTGTTAGCGTCCCCTCCTCTCAAAAAAGTGGAGGGAAATGTCCCGTCCCCCCGAATAGACGCCCATGGGCTTACGCCTCCTTCACTGCATGAAGATGTGACCTGTGTTACTGTGTTGCTGTGGCAATAGTTACATACATAGGCTATGTTATAACGCCACGAGGAGGAAGAGGGGTAGTAGAAAAAGACATACGTGACCTAGTGAAAGAGAGAAGTTGAAGACTGTCAGAAGCACTAATTTCGTCACACTGCACTTTTCCATGTGTCTCAGAGAGACAGGGAAATCGTACATTCGAGGCGGCGGGGGAAAGCGTCCCAATGGCAGGTGTATATTCCGGGAGGAGATCTTGGTACCTGGGTTTCATACTTTGTCTTGCTCACAGTCGAAAATGATGATTTTATTCACTTATTTAGACACGTAAAACGTAGCATACTCAAAGGAATACTTTCTAAAATTGTATCCAATTCTGCTTTGCGGAAAACTACCGATCCTTAGACAGCCCTTCCCTTGCAAGCTGCTCTGGACCTCAAACTTTTTCCGAGATTAAAGGGACCTAATTGGTACTCCAAGGTAATATGTTAGTGATATTAAACATGGGGATCGCATCATACATTTAGAAAAGGCCCACTTGAAATGTTCAAAAAAGGTACCAGGGCCCTTTAAACGGAAGGTTTTCTACAGAACCGAGGTGCGCTAAACACAATCCTAAATTTACCCCTAATCC
>WURT03596485.1:0-20562 GCA_009936505.3 Holothuria glaberrima
GCAGTCGTTTTTTCCTCGATTTTTCTGGCTGCCAGCTTATCTTTTTGAAGAGGTGAATTTTTGACGTGGTATAATTAAGATATTAAACAAAGACTCAAATGTTTATGTATATGCCGAGATAACATGTTAATGAAAATATAGCTCGGTTATTCTGAATTCTCAAAACTTACCAAATTCTTAATTACTCATAAGTCACGACATGGCAGGGATGATATAGCAATGAAAAGTATATTTTCCTATGAACAGTAACTGCGTTCGGTTTTCCATGTACAGTGTCTTTTGTTTTTACACAGTCAATGCTTTGTTTCTGTTAAACTTTTACTCAAATAACCAAACAGGACAAAAAATTGTTTTAAATTTATTTTGTGGGTTCTCAAAAGTAAGACTGGAATAACTAAAGTATGATTTTATTACGGATCTCCAAATGGCATACGCAGCAACTAATACCCCGTAAATGTTTGCATTTTTCAATTTACATCTAGGGGGTTTTCCGATTTTGTTATTAAACTGTAATGCTCCTCTTTTAATCAACAATAAAATAAAAAAAAATGTGTAGTAACAGGTGCGTCGATAAGTGAAAAGCATTTTACCTTTCGATTATTTCGGTAATGCATCTTGTCGATGAATGATTTTTCTTGGTTGTGTAGAGTGAAACATTTTAACATAACTGTAAAAGTCTATATATTTTTCAGTTCGGGAGAAAGGGGCCGCTCTTGAGTAAAACTAAGAATTTATTCGATCGGGGGAAAATTTTGTTTGAGTGGTTCAAACCATGAATATTTATGAGCCCTGAGTGTCTACCTCTTCGCAGCTGTTGATCAGGTTAAATCATGTGCGTGCATTCAAGCATGAGATGACAGTGCACGCCCATAGAGCGAAACACAAGGGACCTTCCACAGCGTGTTAATGAACACAAGTGCTGGCATGATACACTTGCACCCCCTTGTGTGGTGCACACAACTTGTAGCTTTGTTGAGTCTATAAATTAAGGTTAGGACAAAAGGCTGAGTAAAAAAAAAAAAAAAACTCAAAAACTGCGCTGTGAACTATCAAACAATAATCCTCCAAGCCCTGGTAACAGTAGTGGAATGAACGAAAACATAGTAACGCAGATCCTTTATTTCATATCCCCCACAAAAAGAAACAACTTTCAGGAATCTTTAATTATCCTATTCTAAATGTAGGGAGTCAACTTCTTTCTGTAGGGTGTTTTAAAAATGGACATGTACCTTTGGCAAGGGGATAATAATCTAAACTATAACTTCATCCTTCAACCAAAAATAAATACATTGAAGTTTCGTTCCAGAATAGCACAGATAACAAGATAACTGACTTTATTACGAAACCGACAGTAACCTGCAAAGAATCTTAGCGTTGTTTCTTTCTCAAAGTACTGCTCACACTGCTACCAGGTCTGCTTGTCAAGATAACTTTAACGCTATAAATTTATATGTAATTGTTGAGCCAGGCCACGTTAAGGTTGACATTGAAATATTTAAGTAATTTCATTCTTACTTTTGTTACCAAAGAAATCTCTGATACATGAAGTCTATCTGTTAACGTAAAAGTTGTGTATTGTATTGTATAAATACATTAAGCGGCACGCAAGCTAGAAAATCAACTACAAATGTTTACATTGAGTCTAATAGTATTAACGAGAAAACGACTGCAACTTAAAAAACCTTTACTACAACGTTATCCCCTCCAAAATATACACTTTGAAGCCAATACGAGAGTGTTATCGCAGAACATAGACCAAAATTTGTTTGCACTTAGCGACTTAATACAAAATTGTACTCAAGTATTAACAAAGAAGATCTCACCTAAATAAGTGATAGACGCAAATTCCAGGAAGGTAAAAGTGACATACCTAAACCTATGCAGTAACTCCACCATCATGTTGTATTATTTGGTTGTCATAATATCACTGCATATTGTTTGTAATTTCTAAAAAGCTGTCATTTGTTAGGATACTTATATGTGACTCGTTCATAAAGGTGTTGAAAAGATTTGATATTACCAGCTTTTCTGCTTTTCTCAAAATCTATTTCCCTACCTGCTGGTGATGCATAACCCATTATATTCTTTATCGTAAACGTATACATGCAGGTATTATGTCTAATTGAGAAAAGACTGTTCCATGCCTTTTAGGATTGACTTAAGAGAAACTATCAAACAAACCATAGAAAATAGATTGTGTTAGCAAAGTGGGCAAGGTATTGTGACATATATTGTAAGTAACTTTTTGCCGATGAAATAGACTTATGTGACTGTCAACATGAACGTAAAAGTGATATTAATTGTACGTTATCGATTACGTCTTTCGTGTTTCTTCGCGTGACAATTTTCAAAACTTTAATTGTGTTAGTTTAGTTCTTTCTTTTTCATGGTCGTGTATCATAACATTTCTCTGCAATGGTTTGGCCCTAAGGGATACAAATCTGGCATGGAATTAATTAAACGAGTTGGCATGTATTAGCTAACTTCAACAAAAACGAACTCCAAAAACGTGACAATTTTGTTTTTGGCACAATATGGTGCCAGAATTAAATACTTCTAAGAGACCTTGTACGGAATGCACTGTTTACATTTTTAACTTCTTGCTATCATTATCTATCTTGGTATCATTTTCTTGTTTAGGCAAATTCTGCTTCTCGGGCTGGAAGAGATCTTTCTGAAAGTAAGTCTATAAGTAAGCATTGATATCCGCCAATATCGATTGAATAAAATCATTTTCAAAACCTTGTACTTAATTTGTAGATATCGTTTTCGTTTGAAAGTTTAAGATCAGATATAGTGACAAGATTGTCCCTTAAAGTGCGTAATGTACGTGATCTGTCAAGACAAGTTCAGTAATCTTATTGAGATCGTTATCACGATTTAACAATTTGTTTTGCAAGGCTGATGTATAGCAAACAGAAAAATGAATACAAAAGCCTTATCAATTGACAAGTTATTTTTCATATATGTCTGCTTTTTTTACCCATTTTGTACTCAGTTGACTCAGTTGCTCATTATTCTTCATTAATATATGGCTACAACTGTTTTACGTTGCATTTTTTCATGAGTCTTATCTCCCTCCATTCAAAGGTTCTTCCTACTTTTTCTATCAACAACCTGAATATCCAAGAGACTGCCAAGAAATACTAAATCAGTGTTCTGCTTCAAATTCGTTTACATCTGGAGTTTACTTGATAAAACCTGATGGATATCCGCAACCATTTGAAGTATTCTGTGATAACAGTATTGAATCAGAAGGTTGGATGGTTCGTGAAATACATTTTACTACTATCAGACAATTTCAACTTTATGCCTACATAGTCATATGCAATTTATATATCATGATCATATATCAGTAGGGGCAAACGCTTTAGTATATGAAACAACACAAATATTGCTTATTGTGTAAAAAAATGATTATTATACTCTAAGAACTTAGTCATAGACTAAGAATTTTTAGGTCGTTTCTTTTACCCAATCGAAATATTAGAGTAGCTCTCATTTTGTTTCGTTTCGTTTATTTGTTTTTCCACATCATCGAAATGTACGGATTCACAAAATTATGAATACATATATAACAATGAAGTACATGGTAGTAAAGCAAAAAAACAAACAAAAAAAAAAAAAACAAAAAAAAAAACGAGACAAACCTGCAATAACATTTCTTTAAAATTTGTTGACAAATCACATCATTCAGCTTTAATAATATTTAACTATAAAAACACTTTCTATTCCTTTTGCCAAGATTATTTTCATTTTCACCCTTTGTTACTTTCATTAAAAGATTTGAAGTCATTAAGAAGCTCTTCACAAAGCAAATTGTATTTCCTGATGTGCAGATAATTCAGCGTCGTATAGACGGATCTGTCGGCTTTAACCGTGAATGGGCAGAGTGCAAAGATGGATTTGGTTTTCTGAGCAGTGAATTTTGGCTTGGAAATGAGAAAGTGTCATTTCTTACAAATCAGAAGACATATGAACTACAAATTGATATGGTAAATGCTGCAGGATTATCATTCTTTGTGCATTATGAGCGGTTCCGTATCAGCGATGATTGGGGAGAGTTCAAGCTTGGACCTTTTGGCAAATACAGTGGGAATGCTAGTAAGAACTTTGTATTTTATAGTTTTCTAACATTGTTTTTCCCAAACTCCGTTCTAAGAACATTTGTCACAATTTCTTTATTCTCTGCCTTTGTACTACAAGGCAGGGAATATAGGCTAATCAGCACCGTGTGACATTCAAACTGGAACTGATATTAGGAAAAGAAAGAATTGAAGTACTTCATTTACATTTCTTGACACACTTCTAGGTGTTTGACTATTGATATACAAGGTGCTTCCAATTCATAATCGCACTGAAGACAAATAAAACAAGATATCAGAATGAATTACATTTGTTTGTGCATCTGCTATGGCACATTTTAACTTTAGTGAAACATTGCACGAATGCTTCATTTGACTTACTCTAAATTTTGCATCACCTTTAGCGTTTTCCATTCCCTGTAGGTATAACTTATTGCCCTACTAATATGGAGTACAGCACCTGTTTTTGTCAGGCAACATGTAGTGGCGGTTGCAAGAAGAACTGCATCGATGGTGAGGAGACTTGTGTTTGTCCAAACGGTTTTCTCTTAGACCAGGACTCTAACTGCGTATTTGAACAGGAGTGCAGCTGCTACCAAGAAGGATTTGGTGTGATTCCGGTAAGTCATGTTGAAAACATTCTTCACTTTTCACAGCGTAATAAATGTAGGGAGAAAGTGTGCACAGTTACAGTTACCCTTGAATCCTCTCCCAAAATAAGGAGTCGTTTCATCCTCTACCTCTACTTGTCATCTCTAGTGCACAAAAACTATCAGCATACACTAACAATTCATTGAAAAATATTCCTTACGGGAAAGTGACAGAAAGCATGCCATCTTATCTTAGGTCATTTTTTTAACATTAGCGTATTACAATTGCAGAATTACTTCTGATGTATAATTATTATTTAATTTTACATCTTTTAAAGCTTTAAATGAACATAAATATTCATTAGCCTGTACAACTTACAGAAAAGTTGGTATCCTAAGGTTCAAGAAGGGTCAAATCCATTCGTTTAGAAAGTATTGCAATGTTATTTTTAAAAGATAGTCACTAGTCTCCACGAACTAAACCCCAAAACAGTTTTATAGTCACAGTCTGTATGTCTCTCGGAAAAACTCTAAATCTTACAAATATTTTCCTCATCAGAACGGTGATTCTCAAATAAATTCTGATTGCTCAAGAAGATGTTCCTGCAACAATAATCAACTCAGCTGTGAGAATGTTCAGTGTAGTAGTGACGCAACGTGCCAGGAAATAGCGGGTGTATATCAATGCCAGTGTAACCAAGGATTCGTAGGAGATGGATTCATATGCACAACTGCAATAAAGAGCGATTGCTTTGACTTATTTAATGCCGGTACCACAGCTGATGGCGTCTATATGATAAATCCTTCTGGTTTGTCAGGATCAGAATTTCAAGTTTACTGCGACATGACAAATGATGGTGGTGGATGGACAGTAAGTACAACTCATTTGGCAAATCCGTAGAGGACTTTTGATAACAATAAAATCTATAATATTACTTCGTGGTTCAGTGCTTATCTCGTTCTTTCAAGAAATTCTCTGATATTGCAGAGAGGATTAACTATAGGCATTTAAACTAGAAGTACCTGTCCCACTGAGTCGTCTTACTCAAAATGTAATTGTAAGTCCGATTATAACGTTTCTATCATGGTTGATCATGTTATCTTTAATTACTGATATTTATCAATGAACACTACATTATTGCTTCTATAATTAAGGTTTTTCAGCGTCGGCGAGACGGATCAGAAATATTTTATGGCAACTGGGCTACGTACAAAGCCGGATTTGGCCCTCTAACTGGCGAGCACTGGCTTGGTAACGATAAAATATATTCTATATCGAGTACAAAGAACTATCAGCTCCGTGTTAACATGGTAGATTCTGGAGGGTCACCGTACTACGCACTATATGATAACTTCCGTATTAGCAACGAGGCTGACAACTATCGAATATCACGTGGTTCGTACAGTGGAACTGCAGGTAGGTTCATTACAATTATAGTCTTAATACCAGGTGGTCTTATTGGCACTGAACTATTTACGCAATCAATAGACACTACAAAATGGTTAGGAAAGAATGTTTTGCAGGAACTGAGTATTTTTAGACCATTTTCCTCTTTGACCAAACTAGACCAGAGGTACACTCTTAAAAATATCGGTAAATTAACAGAAAATAAAATAAAGAAATAAATAAGAAATATAGAAATGTTCTGGTAATCAGTTACCAGAAAATTTCTGTATTTCTTATGTATTTCTTTGTTTTTAATTTTCTGTTAATTTACCGACATTTTTAACAGTTTAGCAACATATAGTTAAAATCTATTAGGCGACTGCACAGGGGTGGCGCCTGGAGGGGGAAGGAGAGGGTGGGCGCCTTCCTAGCTGTAGGGAATATTTCCCAATTTTGTCTGGGAGCTACGATAAGGTTTAAACCCAGACCTCAAGCAATCGCCACGACTGTTAATTTGGTTTTTATCTCAAGGGGGCAGATTCTTCGGAAAAAAATTAATATATTCCAATTTTCCTCTTCCGTAAAAGCTCTAAATGTCAAATTTTATTAAAAAGATACTAAACTTTCCAAATTTCCTTCGTACAATACTCGCGCACTTGGCGCACCGAGAATTTTGTGTTCTTCATCCTCTAGAGAAGGCGTCGCCTTGTCGGGGCTTCGGGTTGCTGGCCTTTTCGCTGAAGTCGGCCCCTCTTCAGCGCTCTTCTCCCATCTCAGATCCTCAGCTGAAATTACGAGAGATGGTAGGATGGTTTAAACTGTTCAAGGAGTGCAGCTTAAGTTTGACTCTGTGTACTCAAGACCGACTCAATTTGTAAAACGCTACCTCGAATTTGAACAAATGTCTTTGTTTTTCTATGATTTCTATCGGTGTAGCAGATATCTATTCTTTAACAAAGGGACTCTCACAACATTCGAATTTACAGGAAGATTTTTACACTTACTTATCACCTGTATGTTCTTCAATTTTTAGCAAAAATGTCTCAAACTACACTTTCTATAAATTGTAAGGAGTTTATGACGCCACTATGTATGTTCTACAAAGATTCGTATTGTGGACAGATTTGTGTAATTTCGAAAAAATATCACAATTATAATAATAATGAACAAATTCACTTGTTCAAGTGCACGGGCGGAGATCCTGGGGTTGAGGGGGATATATCCCCCCATGAAATTGGATGGGGGATACTGTGCACTATATCCCACCCCCCCATGAAATCAACCGGCAGATCCGGAAATCAGAAAACTTTACCTTTTTCTAGACTGTTTACAATAGGCCTACTTATTTTTTAGGAAATACTTCTGACAGTTGTCAGAGCATCACCTTGCAAAACCTGGAAAGGGCCATTTCCAGTGATCTGGGGGTATTTTTGGCATAATTTTCTACGCTTCGCGCCAACTGATCATAGCGCTCTGCTTAGATAGTGCCACTGACTAGATCCGGAAATCAGAACATTAAACCTTTCTTCTAGACTTTTTTTTTCAATATGCCTATTTATTTAATAGGAAATAGTTGTTGTCATAGTGTCACGTTGCAAAGCCTGGAAAGGGCCATTTCCGTTGATCTGGGGGGTATTTTTGACCAAAATTTTCTTTGCACGCTCCGCGCCAACGGATGGTGGCGCTCCGCTTAGACAGTGTCACTGACAATATACCCCCCATTTTCAAAGACGGATCGCCCCCCTGTTCAAGTTCATTTGTGATAATATTCAACTTACTGAAACACCTTTCTGACAAATAATAAAAGCATAAATAAAAAGTCGTTTACATACTGCAAATTATGTTATGTTACATGTTACGTTACTATTAAATGTTTTCCTCTGGCTCCCAATAATATCTACGTCATGAGAATAAACCGCACAATTCCCCTGTGGCAGTGTGAGTGTTTAAAAGTTCCATTGTTTCATTTCAATATTTTCCTAAGACCTTAACATTGATGTCGTCATGCATTGTTCTTGAAGATTGACCTAATTTGTTCCCATCTTGCAGGCAATTCTCTCTATAATGGTTATCAATTCAGTACATTCGACCGAGACAACGATTCTTCAGGTACCTACAACTGTGCAGAGAAACACCAGTCAGGATGGTGGCATTATTATTATTATTATTATAGTAGTAACTATTGCTGGAGATGGTTCGCTGACGGATATTACAGGTATTGCACTTATTCAAATCTAAACGGCAACTACACTGGAGGAAATGGAGAGAACATATTCTGGTATAGTCTTCCTGGAAACAATTGTAACATCCCACAAACGGAAATGAAAATACGACCGATTTAATGTATTCAGTTAAGAGCCACATTGATGACAAAAATTCAGAAAGCTGACCTGACTGTATCACTAACTAAAGCTTTCCAGTAACCTAAGTACAAAAGAAACTGGATTGCTCCTTTCTTTACATTTTGAGGTTTAGATGCTCCAAAAATGCAGAAAGAGAAAATGCATTGAAATAAAGTCTTAAATTAATGTCTTTTGCACGATAAAATATGTGACTTTTTCTGACACTTGATTTACTTCGAGGTCTGTGCATACAAGGCTTGGTATAGTAGACTCATGAACTCTTGTTGCAATGAAACGGAATGCGCAACCCCGAAAGAAATCCTTGAAGACTCTGCCGCTTTGTGTGTTGAAATGCCCCTTGCTCCTCCAAATAAGTTTGGCTTTATTTAGTTTGCTAACATTGTTCCATTTTAATTAACAAAATCGGTAAGATTTACCATCAGCATCTTTGTTGAAAAAAGCTTCTCGTACTTTTGTCGAAGAAGTCCTCTGGGAGATACTTGTGTAAGAAAATGTTTTGAAAAAATTGTATTGCTGTATTTAATCACGTGACTGGTAGAAAAAAATAATATATTATAACAAGCTTCATATCTTAATTTCATTATTTTTCTTGTTTTTTTCTCAAATGTTAAATAAATTGGCATGGACGTATGTATATTTTGTGTACTGCCTATCCACTTGGAATTCAACTCAAGGGCACACTCAGCATTTTTCCTAGGAGGGGTGGGATCGGAACTTGAACTTCGATATACCATTTAAGCAAGGGCGTAGGAAGCGGGGGGGGGGGGCGGGGGGCGACAGCCCCAGCAAAATTTGTGGGGGGGCTGAAGTATGCTTTAGCCCCCCACTTTCCAAGCACGAAAACCCTCAATTCGTCTCTTCTGTAAGACATGACAAAAATTTGCAGTAATTTACCTTATAATTTGTCCAAAGTAATGCACCAGATTGCATCTAACAACAATCAAATATCAAAACTTTTTCCAAAGGGCTAAAGAATGTCAAAAATGTGAAGTATTTACCTTTAAATTTGTCCAAAATAATGCACCAATTTGCATCTTGGACTAAAAAAATGTAAAAAATGTGTATTAATTTTCCTTAACATTTTTAAAAAATGATGTACCAAATTGCATCTAAGGAGCCGTCAAATATTAAAATTTTCCAAAGAAGTAGGAAAAGTAAAAAAATTGCTTTGATTTACCTTAAAATTTCTCCAAAATGAAGCAGCAAATTGCAACCTAGGACCCACAAATATCAAAAAAAAAAAAACAAATTCCAAAGGAATAAGAAATGTCAAAAACGTGCATTAATTTACCTTGAAATTTTTCCAAAATAATGCACCAAACTGCCTCTTGGGACCCACAAGTATCACAAAATTTTCCAAAGGATTAAAAAATGTCGAAATTTTGTAGTACTATTTACCTTGAAAGTTTTCCAAAATGATGCACCAAATTGCAACTTACGACACTAAAATATCAAAAAAAAATTTTCCAAAGGACTAAAAAAATGTAAAAAATGTGCATTAATTTTCCTTAACATTTTTAAAAAGTGATGCACCAAATTGCATCTAAGAAGCCGTCAAATTTTAAAATTTTCCAAAGGAGTAGGAAAAGGAAAAAAATTGCATTGATTTACCTTAAAATGTTTCCAAAATGATTCACCAAATTGCAACCTAGGACCCACAAATATCAAAAAAAATTCCAAAGGACTAAGAAATGTCAAAAACGTGCATTAATTTACCTTAAAATTTTTCCAAAATAATGCACCAAATTGCATCTAAGGACCCAAAATATCAAAAAATTTCCAAAGGGGAGGGGACCCCTCCCCCAGGACGGCGATCCGAAACAAGGTTCAGACCCCCAGTCTTGAACAGCTTCCTACACCTTTGCATTTAAGTGGAGCCCTATATGCCGGAAATTACTTTTCCTGGACCTTGTTACATCCTAGAAAACACCTGCCCTTATCCATCTCTTGAAAAGCAACAACTTCAGTCCATTTAAAACAATTGCAAAATGATGACAGATAACTCTTTGGTAAGGGGTCGAGTCCCACGAGCCATCAAGTGTGCCAGTGATTTTAGTACAATATATTAAAGTGGTTTATAACTTTCCGCGTTCTACTTTAGGTGGGAATCTGAAACCACCAATCGCCCCATGTGAAGGGAATTTTCCCACTCAAAGAAAAAGGTAGGTAACTAGCATATATCATATCTGAGTGGAGCGTGACAGACATCATATGGTTTGTCAGCGTATAAATTTCATTATTAGCCCCCTCGCTTTAAGTGAACCGTCCTTCCTCCTACCCTCATTACTTAACTTTCCAATAATTTTCACCAACTACCAAATTAATTTCTTGCCCTGTGTAAGTGTTAACTATATTGAGGTTCCTAGGTTCCTGTTAATCCACTCCGGATCCAACTCGCAGAAAGAAATTGTCCTTGGTTTCATTTCCGTTATTCTATATATATGTATACCTATATATATATATATATATATATATATATATATAGCTAAAAGATATAAGAACAGCACCAGGCTTGGAAACTTTCGCTTTTTGTCAATCGTCGTCAGCCAAACTGATAAAAAAGCAAGCTTACAAACTGTTATAATAGACAAATACACAACTTCAGCAAGTGTAAACGTTAACAAATATACTAAATAAGAATTTAGAAGAGAAAAAATACTGGCATCTTCCCAAAGAGCTAAAATAAATGAAAACAGTAGAACATTTAAGAATACAAAAAAAGAAAAAGCCGACCGTCAGAGATAAATAAGGCAAGGCAAATTTAAAACGAGTGGATTGCAAGTTAGGCTGAAGGGCGAGAGCTGGCAAGGAATTACTTTGGGTACCTGATCCTCTTGTGTAAACTAAATTCCTTTCTTTTGTTAAGACCGAAGTGATGAATGGTACACAGCTGAGCCATTCATTCTTTGGTGATGTCTGTGAATCCTTTTTGGATTCTAATTGCTGTTTTGAGGAATATTATTGCTTAATATACAACTTTTTCCCTCCACTCATTTACATATATATATATACATATATATGTAGATATAAAAACATGGACATATTTCGAGCAGCTTGTCCCGAAATATTTGGCACTTATATATTTTTCACACTAGATGATATAAAAACGTCACCATTTTGTTCCTTTCTTCTCGTATATATATATATATATATATATATATACATGGTTTATATAGCTACCTACAGCATGTTGTTACTCCGAGTTTCACGTCATTTCGGCGATCGTCAGACTAGGGAGCTGTTGGGAAGGGGACCCAACTTTCCACAGACATTTGAAGCAATGATCGTTTCCGATGCTAATCTTGCTTTTGTCTTCAAAATTCCTGTCACAATTACCAGGATCAACTAGGGTAAGTGTTCTATTGTTAAAATAACAATGATTTTTTTCTACTCCCTACATTGAACAGTTAACTTTTCGCTGCCAGTCGTCACAAAAACATATGAAATTTTACACTTTTGTCGTTATTGGCCGCAATAAATGACATTTGTAAGTGATGAAGATAATTGCCAAAATTGGGGGAAATGATTTAGGCTTGAAAAATATTCGAAGCAGACGACGGATCAAATTCGTAGGGACACAAGAGAAGTACATTATTTAAACTTTTATTGTCAGTCGTTTAGTTTTAAATCTTGATTAAAGCTAATCCACAGTCGGTTACAAACCTCAGATCAAAGTGTGTTTTTACAAAGGCAATTGTTTCAGGATTACTTGGGTTTGAAAGGGGTTGATCATTATTAGGAAGGAGGAAGTCAACAAGGCCAGACAATAGGAACAAAGAGACCTGTCAATCAAAGTTTGATACCTGAATGGGATTAAATAATTTTCAAGTACTTATTGTCCGACGGATTTGGTTGTTGTGACTCCTTCCTGACAGCCCTGGTCCGACAAACTGGACGAGTTCGAACTGCGATGGGCCTTTATTTCTCCTTGACACGGCTGGTCGGTCTGTCTCCATGGCGACACTTTGAGACGAGGTCTGTTTTTGTGTTCAAGATATGCTCGGTGTGCAGAATTGCTAGCTTTTGTTCCATGCAGAGGTTGCATAGCCCCAATTTACTTTGGCTTGTGTTCGATGTGTTTACCATTCCCCACTCGATTTTAATGATTTTTGGGATATTTTTGAGGATGTTAGTCTCACAACTTACACTATATCCAGTGTACTTTGGTGATAAACAAAGCTTTAGCAAGCTATGCAACGCTTTTGATCAAGGGAAAATGTAGTCATTTGAATTAGTCTACCCTTGAATCCTAATTCATCAATGGCTCTTTTTTAATCTAGCGACAATATTGTGTTACTGAATTGTTAAATTTAGGCAGAATATTGTATTAGCTTTCCAATTCAATATTTATGTTTGCAAATATCCAAAATACAGCTGCAGGCAAGGTGTAGGAAGCGGGGGGGGGGTGTAGGGGTAGGGCGATAGTATGCTTCTGCTTTCCTCTATTCAAGAGGGAAAAGCCTTTTTTGTCCCCACCGTAAAAGATGTCCAAAATTTGCAGTAATTTTCCCTAAAGTTTGCTCAAAAATTGCACCAAATTGCATCTAAGGACTCTCAAAATTCCATAAATTTCCAAAAAGGAAGGGGGCGGGACATCCACTTCCCCAAGGGACTGTCCGGAACAACGTTCAGCCCTCGTTGAGTACATCCTCCTACGCCTATGTTTGAAGGAGACATTCTGGGAGATTTAGCTGATGCTTGACAATAAATTCGGGGTGACTGCTCATTCCCTTTAAGTTGTTGTAAGTAATGACGAGGCCACAGACTCAGTCGGAAACCCGAGAGAAAAATCTCTGTTTGGTATCTCATCGTGAGACCTCAAACTGGACCAAGCGACATGTTTTAAAGGATCTGTGTTATCCCCCCAACATATTCAGGAATAGCCCTATAGTACTAAATACAATCGGTGACTGCTTTCTGATTGACATAAAAATCATACAATGGCATTACTCTGATTGGTCTGTCACTGTCTGTAATACACTTGCCAGTTTTTTTTTGATGAATTTATAAATTTCATTGTCGTATATATACATTCCTAGTCTGACCTTAGATACTTGGGCACCCCTGCATAAAGTTTCCCCATAATCTATTAAAGCAATCATTGTTAACAGTTTTCTTGTCTTTGTTGTAATATTCATTCTCAGAGTTTGTTTATTATTTGAAAGGGATAAATGTAGATGTCATCATCATGAGGTTGCTTACCTGAATAATGTACAGTGAAAATTCTTTCGTACTATTATAGCCAATGAAATATATACGTGTCAATTATTTTGTTTAAAAAGTACAATGGCAAGGTGACTATTTAGTTCCATTCTGTACCTTCGATAAGGAGGGAGGCACACAGATCCATTTATCATTCACTACTAGGCACGAGTAAAGGCTATATTCAGTCGTCTAAGCCAATATGAAGTACTAATTGAGCGCAGAAATCATTTTCTCTGCAAAGTATCTTGATGTGTCTGATGACCGAAAGTGCACACTGAATCTATTCACTAGCTCTGTAATTTAATGTGTGGGGAAGGGTTATACTAACTGATTATACTAACGATCGGCCTTAACGTAATTGTGTCATGACTTGTTACAATTGAAGTGGCAAATAGACTGCCTTTCAGGATCCCTCTCCCCGGCGTCAAATGACATTTTACTACATCCCTGGTCAGTTAGATGCATCATAAACTAATAATTGTCTAACAATAATCAGGCTCAAGATAAGAAAGCCGTGTAGCTTGCTTTAAGCATACATCCGTAAGTAGATTGTTCTTTGTGCTATGCTGTACCGGGTGACTCTGCAAGGTTCGGTACACGTAGGTCATGCTCAGACTTTTGTGGAAGAGGGAAAAGGATGGACTTTGTATAAAAGTTTATCTATAAGGTAATACACAAACATGAAACTTCTTTCGTACTTTTGTTTAGAGAATGGAAGCAATGACAAATCACAAGGGGTAAAGGTACTCTGAATGAAGTATTCCACCAGTCCTTTTATAGTACCTTTGTAATATGCTCTTATAAAAATTTCAAGGATAAGACAAGTGACATCACTGCAAATGACATATTAATATGTAACCTTTGGAGTCACACACTAGCTTTGAAGAAAGTGCTGGCCCCCTGTCAGAAGATTTTTTTTTCCAATTTTGTTATAGAGCCTTAAAGATGAAGTAGGCCTATGTACCTCCACGACGATCAGTCACTCCAACAGTTTATCTGTTTTTTCCTCCCACGGAGGACAGATTTTTCAATGGACATCCAAATTTTTCGTGCACTCAGTACCGTACGCTGTGAAGTTTCGTTTTCACCTTTTCTTAAATATATCCCTTTCATATAGCTGAATAGTAAAAGGGTACGTCTTATCAATTAACTCTTAGCTAGCCTACAGAGTTTTCGTATTTGCAAGGTGGGGATTTTCATTTCCCTTATTTGTAACACATACTTTGAAATTTTTAAGAGATCCTTTCCTCAACCAAACTTAATGTTCACTGTCTTCTAAATTATTAAGGTGACATATAGAGTTCTTACTTTTTCTTATTTTCCTTGAAATTCTGAAATTTGATATAAAAAGGCACAACCCTAAGGATACAATGGCTGGGGTATGTAGAATGCAATATAATGCGATCTCGACCACAAACATCCACTTTGAATCAAACATAAATTTTCTGTGAAAAGTACAGGTCACATTTACCAATGAAAAGGTGTGAGACAACTCCCCCTTGCTTTAAATTGGCAATTTAGGTTTAAAAATTTATATTACTTTATTTGAGTTTAACATTCTGTTTTCCACCTTTTTAAACGTTAAGGTACTTGTTAGGTCAAAATAAAAGAAGTCGCACGAGAACGTTGAACTACTGTCCCTATGTCAGTCACATCTTAGTTAGACATAAAGCAAAAATTAAAGGGACCATACCACCAAGCGATTTAACTTTCTAGCACTTAAGGTTCTATTAACTGCTTGTATTTGAAAGATTTTTAAAGTACTAAATGTATTACATCTTTGTGAAAAATTAAATAAAGTTATTCTTACATCCGATACGGTATATTTTTGTCTTGTGGTAGAGTACGTCTAGTAGATATGAAACTTGAAAAGCTTTCATCCCATTTTGTTTTTCTACCAACTTTTAATAAAACAATGTATTTTGGAGACTGCCTTTATCGAGGAGAAATTAATTACAAGATATTTAAATACATGTCAATTAATTATAGGAGGAATAACCTGTATTTATGGTACTATTTGGTTGGCTAGACAGCCTACTGTTTTCTAGTTTGAAGATGGGAACGGAAATGGGCGTGTTTAGTAAACTTAGTGCTACTTAAGTCGAGAAAGGCAAAATTCGTTTTAACAAAGTGAATTGAAAACGTCTGTCAGTATAGACTAATTTTAAGATGCAGTTATTTTCCATGGATTTTTTGCATTGTTTCTCAGTATTTTGAAGTAGTTGTGTGTAGACCATTCTTGTAAAGATGTTTTAATTATAGCAAAATCCTGTCAAGTGTAAAAATTTTTCAAACTGTAAAATTTCCTTAGTGAATATGAATAGGTTTAACAAGTTACTTTCGAATCTATACTTTGCCTATTTCTTGTAGTTTCCCCAGGTTATATTCTTGGTACAGTAGAACTAAATCCTCTTTCATTCACCCCTAAGTAAACATGGAGTGTCTTGAGTATGAAGCGTCCTCTTGTTACTTGAAAAACCACAGTTAATTGTCCTTTCATGTTGGAAGGCCCGGTTTAAATGAAAGCCCCTCTGAACTTTGTTGAATTAATTTTTCAATTTTAATTTTGATGAAATGGTCATTTTACTACAATAGGTATATTGTAGGACGGACCAACGGTTTTTTGTACGTCTCTTTTCCGTTTCTATGGCCGATCTCTCGTTTCTACAATTCCAAAAATTATCGATCTGACAATATATCATCTTTTGTCTCAATTGTTTCTCATTCCAGTAGTTACTTTTCGTGCATGTTATTTCAGTGAGTGATGTTTCATTACTGTGTCTTTTTTACTTTTTTCTTCGACTTCATGGTTCAGCAACATTTTGGAAGCTTCTCTAGTCCGGTCAGCACAGTTTCTCAATCAGCTACACGCTTCCAACAAATCCATTACATTGAGGAGTGAGAAATTCTACGTTAAGGATTTGCAAAAGTGTCCTTAAACGAACTAAACTTACATCATGTCCCATTCCTTGCTTGTAAATGTCTCCTTCCATACTGTAAAAGAAAGAGCTTATACTAATGGAAAACGAAAGTGTATCGATACCTTCTAGGCACTGTAGTTTTGGTTAGAAGCTTCTTGGTCTTTTGGTTAAAATTATGTGTTGCTAGCATGTATTCCTCTCAATCAGTCTAGATCGGGACTACGCATGACAGACCCATGATGCGGGTTCGGTAGGTTGTGATGTTGGTCAGTTTACCTTTGTCGTCTCTTAGGGAACATTGCTCCCTTGGGAGTTTCGTTTCGCCTCAATGCTCTCTGCCAGAGAGTTGAAGGGACTTTGGAAAAATTAGATTGGGGTTAAAACTCCGTATGCAGCGAAGCGTCCATTTGGGGTCCCAGGCAGACAAAAGCGTGGAATCACTGGATAGTAAGACTATACATGAAGCTTTCAGCAAGCGGTTGTGACATACAAAAGCTTCATATTATTACCGATGTATGACGAGAAAACATAGCTTTTTAAGATAAAGGTAAACTATGAAAAGTAGAGATTATGTTAAATGGAATCTCTAAATATTTATGAAATATGTACTGTTTAAGATTGTACTAGGCTCTAACAAATTGTAAAGACTTTTTTCGCATTACTGTATCCTATGAACTTCTGCAACGACGCCTATTTATCCAACCGATTAAAAAAACAACAATCGAATGATTACAACAGAGACTTTGAGAACATTTTCGTGGGGCAAGCGATGCCTGTCATATTTTGCAAATGATTCACGAAATGAAGTTTTTTCTAATAACAAAATAACATAGTAATACGAAAGGACAATTCAGTCCACCTCTACGGATTCTAAAGCTTACCTGCCATTAGTATCCTTTACATTTTTTGCTAAAATAAATGTGGGCAAATTCTTGTCCATAGAAACAACCATAAAGTTATCAAATCATAATTTATAAAATATGTTTTATAACAGGTGCCAGTGAACAAAAACCATAAAAAATAGATTCGAAAGCAGAAAACCAGGAACACTTCATCAAACAATATGAAGAACCGGCAGTACTACTTTGATTAAGTTTGATTGAGAAAATCACCAAGCCTTTTAAAAAATTTCCTTCGTTTCAAAAGGGATCTGGAGACCTTTAATTTCGATGCTAGTTGTCGATTTTTTTAAACCTACTTGTGGCACCCTTACATCACAACCGTTAAAACAAAGAAACGTTAGAACAACACTGAGATACCTTCTAGCTTGTTTGTGCTACAAAATACTATCTCTCGGAAGTACTACGAATGCATTTACTGGCAGCTGCTAAAGACTTCATGATATGAAATTCTGATACCCGCCAACCACGGAAAGTAATACATGCATATATATTACTCCTAGGGGCAAACTGCAAAAACCAGGAAAATGTAACAGCAACCAAAAATGGCTCGTTAGAACCTGGACAACGTAGTAGAAATAAGAATTTGAGCGGTTGGTGTAGCGTCTTTCACAAGAGTGAAAAACCTGTGGGTTATACTATACGCACTGAAGTCCCATATCCTGCCTAAAACCACTTTTCTTATCATCGTGATGAGTTAGTTTCAATATCATGATATTTGCAAATGTTACGAAGATACCCAAAAAACGTTCATTCTAGTAACGTTGATTTGACTACAAAATTGATAGGAAATGAACTTTCAAACAACAATTTCGACAATCCTGTTTGCTCTGGAAGCATTTAAATACAAATATTGTACTTTTAATATAAATTATTCGAGGTTTAAGCAAGGTAGCAGCTCCCTGCAAGAATGTTGCTACACCCGCTAATAGGTTGTTTCACTCGGCGTCTGGCAAAACTGAAGTCCTTGGGGAAAAATTCCTGCATACGCGGGTGTTGGTAGTTAAGTACCTGACTAAAATGTGTACGTATGTCAGTGATGATGTCCTAGGTCAGAGGTCAAATGGCAGTCTAGCTCAAAGTTGGTTTTTTACCAATTTTTGCCATCAGTATATTACAGAAGTCATAGAACCGCATAATATGAGAGAATGATAAAAAAAGCTTAAAAATAGTGCTTTTCGGTTGCTTAAGTCAAGGTCAATGGTCAAATGTAGGTCAAAGGTCAAATTGTCTAAAACTTGGCCAAAAGTATGTCGTGAATTCCTTTACTATAAAATTTAAACTTGGAGTAAGGAAACTGACAATGACAAAAAATCATGCATATAATGATACGTTAAGTCAAAGGTCAGAGGTTTTCTAGCTATTATTTGGCAAATCTGCAGGCTGATGAATTTCAAAATTGGTGGGTAGGTGACTGTGAACACTACATGCCTGACAAATGACGTAGGTCAAAGGTCAAAAGTAACAGGTTGAGTAATCGTTCATTGTTTCTAGACTGTAGCTGCTTCTCAATACGTGGAAAATTTCATGTGCTGATCTTAAATAGAAATTGAGAGAGATGAAATATGTAATTTTATGGGTGGCCTCCTTGTTATTAATTTTGGTGAAAATGAATTTGGACAAATCTTTCTCCCTAGAAACAACTCTAAAGGTTAATATGGGATTATATTGGATGATATTATATTCCTTATTTAAAGTAATTTTCGTAGCTGCCGGTAAACAAAAACAGGAAAGAAATAGGTCCGAAATCAGAATATCAGAAACACGTCACTAAACAATCTGAAGTACCAGTAGCAAATTGACCAACTACTGGGTCAACTATGCACCGAACCAAATTCGGTCAAATATTTTGACCAAACTATGGTCAAATTTGACCACTCTGTGGTAAAATCTGACCAATAAGTGGTCAAATTTGACCATAGTTTAGTCAATCTACTTCACCAGGTTTGGTTCGGTGCATAGTTGACCCAGTCATTGGTCAGTATGACCAAAGTGTTTTTAGAGTGCAGTCGGATGGTACACTAGGAGGCACACATTGCGCAGGTTTAACTGCTTCCGCCTTGATCTCGTTTGCTTATATGGTAACAAACGTTCTGAAACAAGTTGTTGAAAGTAGTGAGCAAATCGTAGTTTATACTTGTTGTCGTTTAAACAGATTTACCTGTCGTCGTCAGTTTCACCCCTGCGTCACAGTAATCCAAGTGAGGTTCTCATTTTATTTCTATGTTGTATCCCAAATAATGTTATTTAGAAATTTTAGACCAGCAAAAGAGATTATTATGGGTACCATGCATTTAAGGAGGAACTGAAGATGTAAGGAAGCTTTCAGGGAGTCATTTCTGTTTAAGAATTAATTTCCATTGCTGCCGAAGTCCACTGTTGAACACGTCAAGAGAAAATTGGTGCCAAAAAGGTACCATCGAGAACTGTGATTATGGTTAAGTCTTACATTCATGTCTTTGCTGCGAAGGACTTCCAAAGAAATCATGCAAAGGGGCGATGTCAAGGGGCCGAAATTTAACGTAAATGTCTGTCTTTTCTTCAGACAGATTCGAAACGTTCAATAATATTGTACATTTCCAAGGAAAAACTTGAGTTTGTCTCAGTCTTGTGTTTCTGTTGTCTACGCGTATAGTTCATTAACTTTAAAACTAGGTTACCATTTAAGTCGGCACAACTTTTCATATTACACAAATAGTTTTGTTTTTTTTCCTAGTAAAAAACAGATGACAGCTGCAAGGTGTGCGTTGTAACTGACGAACAGTTAAAATATTTAAGTCATGATGTCAGATGAATTTACTGGCTGGTTCACTTTATTTCTTTCTTCTGGATTTCTTTCTTTACCATGCCGTAAATTACTAAAACGAGAGCAAAGAATGGCTTTAAACATCTCTTACAACTTCATTGTGCGTGATGCTCCGCATAAGCAATGGAGTAGGGGAAAACAAGCCAGTGAGCCACAACTGGAAAAAGGGCCGTGAACGGCTGGACTTGAACCAATCGGTTGGAAACTGGGCCGTTAAACCTCATCAAACTAACTAACTAACTAATTAACTAACTAACTAACTAACTAACTAACTAACTAACTAACTAACTAACTAACTAACTAACT
>WURT03596596.1:0-20561 GCA_009936505.3 Holothuria glaberrima
ATGGAGCGCCTAAGGGCCTTGTATTCGGAGCGTAGTCTAACGGAGCGTAGTATACTAGGCACTGATTGAGGGCTAGGTATTACTAGGCCTAGGCTACTTTTCTCAGCGTGTCATTGATGACTGGAACGTCTGCCAGCGGTAGCTGTGAAGGCCAAAACCATTTTAGGCCTACAGTTCAAAATGGTCATTGGCCTAGGACCTCTTTTCAAGAAGCTTGGGGGCATTCTACTAGCTTAAGGAAGCTAGGCTATCTGCCCCATTAACCAACTGGGTCACTAGGGACTTTGTGCCATCGGCCTAGTTCCTGGTGGGCCAGGTACGTAAACCAGGTAGGCCTAGGCCTACGTACTATTATTAATACTACTCGATAGTGTCCCAGGCTAGGCCAAGGCCTACCCTGACTTAGGCCTAGGCCTTCTACTGTCCTAGGCTAGCCTAACCAATTAGGCCTCAGCCTAGGCTAGGTCTAGGCCTAGGCCTAACGTTAATGTGTTTTTGTAACTAGCCTAGGCTAGCTTCACCTGGACTAACGTTAGGCTGCGCTATGGAAATGAAAGTCAAAACTCATGAACTGAAGCATAGGCTAGACCGAGGCTACCTGGTGCAACTGTTTTCTCGAGGATCTGAATGAGATTAAGATCCATCTTGTCCTCAGGAGAATTTGTGTATACTGAAATTAATTGTACTCCTGCTTGGTTATTGAGACTTCAAGTTCAATCACGTAGAAATCGGACACTCCAATCCAAAGCCTGTTCCCCACCTAATATCCGTTCTCTTTTAAATGCAAGATCGTAGTACAGTTTACAGGTCTGCGCTGCAGATATACGTGCAAAGCTTGCCTGACAAGTACGTATTGACTATTGTCAACATTGCTAGGCGAGCCAATTTAGTGCTGTTCTCACGTGTTACTTTTGGGCCTAAGCTTATGATAACGGTGCTACTATGTGCTCGGCTCACATGCATATAGCGGGAATATTATGAGCAGGAATGCTGGGTACAGCGGAAGTGACGTTTGAAATCTATTACTTTTCCAGGCTCTTGGTGTCGAGCCTCTTGCGCTTGAGTCTTGCCGTATATCATAAGTAGGTGCACAGCTGCTACGAACAGTAGTTTTTGAAGGTTTGAAGAAACGGCAGGGAGGGGTGGGTGGCTAAGCATCTACCAACAATACGTCTCCATTGTCCTCGCTTTATGATGCGCTGATTTGTCAAACGGAGACATCGGCCCCCAACTTGACCAAGTCTCCCACCGCTTTTACCCTGACATATCACTGACACCCGCTAATTCAAGGGAATCCCCAGCCTGCGGAGGATATTACCTGATTACCCTACGAATTTAACGTCATGGAAAACAATTTTGGGGGCAATATAGACCATGTTGCTGAAAAGATGTGCACAATTTTTGAGTATGCAGTAGGAAAGGGGTCAAAGTAACCGTCATGCAAAAAACGAAGAAAATTAAAGGTATTTCAGACTCCTTTTTGCATTATATCCTTCCCCGATGTAAAATGGCATTTTTAATGAAGCAAAAAAAAAGCCGGAACGACAAGCTTTCCTAGCTCAAAATCTCTACGGTCATAGTACACAAATTTGAAATCATTATGAAAGGTCTACTCGTGGGCTTTCATAAGAGGAGTAGCGTAATGATTTTGCCCGTTGAAAACTTCTATAATATATGACGTTGAAGGCAATATAAAATACGCCACTATAATAATTCGGGTGAAAACCACCCACCTGGCAATTCTAC
Source organism: Holothuria glaberrima (assembly GCA_009936505.3). Lineage (NCBI taxonomy): Eukaryota > Metazoa > Echinodermata > Holothuroidea > Aspidochirotida > Holothuriidae > Holothuria > Holothuria glaberrima. The sequence goes on from WURT03596596.1 coordinate 1,747, forward strand.
TTGTATCATGTCACACTTCACACGAGTGTGAACTATTAATTTCAATACTTTTAGTATCCAGTACTGTGGTAGCTTAAGTCGGTAAGGCGCTACCCCGCGGAGCGGACTCGATTTGTTCAGTACCCCTTTAAAGGTCGTATGACATGAAAATAACATAGTTGGATATTTGATGTAAAAGGCTTTAACTATCTAGAAAATAGCTGCAATTCCCATTGATATCCATGAATATTGACCATTTCAGGGTAATTTTTATTTCACACTTGTATCATGAATAAACATGAGCTAAATATGCAAATATGTGACATCAAAAGATGGACATACCATATATGGCTAATGTTACCATTTTTTTTCAGCCTTAATTTCAATGACACTGGTAGCATTATTATCCCCTGCGAGATTTATTATGAAAGTTAAATTCTTGCCTTCAGAAACATTGATATCACTCAACAAACTGTAATCTGTCTGATCAGTGATTAAGAGATAATTTATATAGGGTTAACAAACGAAATGTTAACACTGTGCAACACTCCACATCATTATTTTGCATAGGCAATGAGTTTCTTCAGAAACCATCAAACTTTGGACACGTATATTCTGAGAACGGTACAAGATATTGAAATAATTCTAACGGATCTTTCATTGGAGAACTTAATTCTTTAACTGAAAGGTGAAACAGTTCTTTTTGGTGGCATGTCACACAACCTTTAATGCTTCACAAACCACCTGTGGGGATATAACTGAAAAAGGATATATGCACTAATCTGCTACGTAGGCAAGTAAGGCGCTAGACTTCTGACACGTAGTACGTGTACTATGTTGCTGAGAGCTCTGTCATTATCGATACCAAATTTGCCTATCTTCCAAAAGGAACTCTTGTTTCAACGAAAAACTATTTTTTGAATGGATGTTCATAAGGTACCGACTTTGAAACCTTTTCCTATAGCAATTGTTGATTAATCCGGGTGTAGATGTAAGCACCTGGTAACAATAGGTTAACGGCTTGTTTGACGGTGCGCGATTTGTCATGGGAAATAGTGGTTCTCTAAAATTGGCCAACTTAGTCTCCCTTTTTGCGTTTTCTCTGCCATCTGACACCACTAATTTAAAGGAGGAATCCCCGCGGAGGATATTACCTTACGAATTTAACACCTTGGAAATGTTTTGGGGACAGTAAAGACCATTTTCCCGAAATGATGCGTTCAGATTGAGGTGTACATTCGATAAGAAAGGAGTTGAATTATCCATCCCCATCGTGCAAAATGCAGTAAATTGTTGGTGTTTCAGGCACCGTTTTTCTACCCGGTGGAACGGACTGTGTTTGCTGAGCTCCTCTGCAGTCCCAAAGTACCGGCTATGATTAAACAAGTATTATGCACTGTACAGCCTGCTATGTATACGTAGCCAACCGTTTTGCAAGATGTCCTTCCGCGATGCGAATTAAATGACATTTCAAGGACATAAAAAAGCACAAGCGATCCTAGCTCAAAAGCTCAACGGTCATGGAAAGCAAACTTGAAATCATTGTAAAAGGTCTACTAGTGAGCTTTCGTATGAGGGGTATAGCTTAATTGTGCCCGTTGGAAATTTCTTCAATGGTCCAGAGGCCACGAAATGGACCAAAACTAGTGTTTAATTCATAGCATTAATCGAAGAAATTTCCTCCGCGCCAAGCTATTGACTGACAAATGTAGTCCCTTAAAAATTTTATGGGAGCTTGTTTCTGACCGTGTCACTTATGAAATGTGTTTACTTTTTTCATATGATTTTTGTTTTATAGGCAATGAATTGAAACACAGACTGTGCAAAACTGAAAACAATTTGTCTAATTTTAGTGCCGTTTGTTGATTGTATTACTCTGCTCTGTAAAGTGCCGGCGTTGAGAAGAGATCGGGGCTTGAATGATGTTCATACTCTTGTAGCTCACAATTTCAATAATCATGGTGTAGATATTTGGAAATACCATAAGAGACCACATTGTGAGCTTCAACCAGAGGGTGGCATGTCCAGGTTGAAAATATTTACAAGGAACTAGTTGCCGAGGAAGAAGCCATGATTAGTGTGTAAGCCAATGGAACACGATATTTAGAGGGTGAGGGGTCTTATGACTTCAGGTTTGACAAATGCCTAGCATAGCGGCCCTTGGAAGAGTAAAATAAAGTATCTTAAGCCCGGGGCCCCCAACACCTCCCCACCCACCTGCCCACCCACCCACCCCGTCCCTTGATTCGCGCTTGAATGCGAAAATTGTCGTCTAGCTTCTAATCACAGAACAGCCAACAATCTAGACGTCAGTAGGCTAGATATTTAAGTTACCATATCGTGACGGTAAAGGTTTTGGAAAGAAGTCTTAGCATTTATATAAATTCCAGAAAGCGTGTGTACCAGCAATTGATTTGTGTACTTGATTTTGGTCCGTTTCAAAACCTTTTGGAAAGTCGTAGTTTGTTAAAGTTACAACTTGAAGTAAACTGGTGGAGGATTTGCCGGTGCTCTTGAGACTGGACCGATGAAAGTCAGGTAGGCTAACGGTCGTCGTGACACGGTGGTACGTGACACCAGATGGGGGTGGGGCCATGTCCCTATAAGAGGAAAGATCCCCCATGGTCTTGTAAATTTTCCAATGTAGTCGGGGAACGATAAAATATAAAGTAGAACCCAACAGCCATTCGCCTCTGTGATTAAATGGATGTTTTGATTTAAGTAAGGACAGATCCTGTAATAAATCCCCCAAATTTTCTAATTTGTATTGTTTTGTATTGTATTGAGAAAGATTTTCACGATAATATATACATACTTATAATACAATATTTACATAAACACTTTAATGTGGGGGAGGTCTGAAAAAAGCTTACAAGCTTGTACAGGTAGATCCCCATATACCATAGGGGTACAGAAGGAAAAAAATGAGTTGGAACTTAGGATTAAGAGAATAAGAAGAAGAAAATCACCAAGTTAGTAATTCATACAACACTATCGTGCATATAACACCATCTTATCAGGTTAATCCTTGGCTGCGTTAAGCAGATAATCCTTAAAGCACTTAAGTGCACATTGTGAAGAGGCATTACCCCAAACAATGCTACAGTATGACAGTTGGGAGAAAATCAGTGAAGAACACAGAGTTATAAGGACCGACCCAGGAACAATAATTTTTATCTTGTATAGAACTCCAACAGCTTTACCTACCCTCCCGCAAATAACATTTACATGATCCTTCCAATTTAATTGGGAATCAAGATAGAGGCCTAAGAATTTTACAGATTGTTTCCGAACAATATTAACATTGTCAATAATGACGTCAATTGTTTTGTTACAACGGTATTGGTAAGGATGAAAAACATAAACTGGGTCTTACTGGTATTAAAAGATAATTTGTTTACATTAAACCAATCACAAATAATTTTCGTATCTTTGTTGATAATTTGTGCAAAATACGTCGGGTCTTCAGACTTAAAAAAAAATACTGGTGTCATCAGCAAATAAGCAAAACTTTAGGTTTTTTGAACAAGCAGGGAGATCATTAATGTTTAATTTAGAATAATAAAGGACCTAGGATAGAACCTTGTGGAACACCACATGTTACATCATTACAAGTAGAGGCGACACCATTGACATGAACAAATTGCTTACGGTTACTTAGGTAGCTACAAAACCAATCGTGAGCAATACCTCGAATACCATAATGTGAAAGTTTATTAAGAAGGATACAGTGATTGACTGTGTCAAAGGCCTTTGAAAGATCTAAAAATAAACATAGGGTGTAATCTTATTGTTGAAACCTCCAGTTACGTGATTAACTACATCAATAGCTGCCATGGAAGTGTAATTTTTGCGAAACCCAAATTGACTTGAAGAGATTACGTTATGTTTATCAATAAATACGATAAGTCGGTTATACACAAGTTTTTCAAGAACTTTTGAGAAACATGGTAATATAGAGATTGGTCTATAATTAGAAGGTAAGCTGTTATTTCCAGATTTGAATAAAGGAATAATCCTAGCAACCTTAGTACCGTCAGGAACTACTCCATTAAACAAAGATAAGTTAAAAACATATGAAACAGGATTACATAATACAATTGACACTTCTTTCAATAAATACATGGGAATTTTATCAAAACCGCTGGACGGTGTAGGTCTCATAGTCTTTATTACTTTAAAAATTTCAGAGCGACTAGTTGGATACAAAAAGAGAGAGTCAAGTGGAGATTTTCTTTGAAGGTAATCAAGGTAGTGGATCCATCTCCAAAAGTGTGTGTGGGGGGGATTTTCACTATTTGCGAATCGCTGTCCTGGGGGAGGGTCTGAGGGGAGGGGGTGTCCAATCCCGTTTGGAAAAAGTTTTGCTCACGTAAGGTGGGCTAGATGCAAAATGATGCTACATTTGGTGCTAAATTTGAATTGAATATATCGCCAAGACTTTCTACTTTTTTAGGAAGTTTTTTTTCATTTTGCTTGCTGAATTTTTTACTCAGTCCTTGGGGTAAATCAAAACTACACTTCGTGAAGTGAGTGAACAGTAAATTGTTAGACTTTTCACCATATGTGAATCGCTGTCCTGGGAGAGGGGTCTAAGGGGAGGGGACACCCCTCCCCTTTGAAGAAAAAATGAAATTGGAAGGTGTCTAAATGGCAAATGGTGCCATATTTGGGCGAAATTTAGCTTTTAATATGTAGTGTCAATTCGTAATCACAGTTTTAGTCTTCATCATTTTTGAAAAAGTGGGGGGGGGGACTTTTCGGCGAATCCCCCCTTCCAAAAAAGTGAGGGGGACGCGTCACCGTCCCACATGATCCACGCCCACGAACGTAATTATGAAACGAACATGATCCAGCAGGGATATTATCTGCAAGCTTAGATGCAACCGTCGAATAATAACTTGAGAATGCATTTACAATACCAGTGCTATCACGTATAGTTCCATCTAGATAATTTATAGAAGATGTAACATTACTTTGACTTGTAGATGAAATAATAGCAGTGATGTTTTGCTAGGTTTTTTTTTGTTATATTTGATTTGCAACTTTCAAATTTACGTTTATAGTAAGACGTTTTAGCCACCCTAATAATATTTGTAAGTTTGTTTTTGTATACTGAATATTTTTGCTTTCGAAATGGAGTAGGGTTAGTAATATAAGCTCTATATAGTCTATTTTTAGTGTTCACTGAAGTAAGAATGCCACCAGTGCGATGTTTAGGTCGACTGCTTTTCACATTTTTTACAGGACAATGATACTCGAATAAATAAGACACGGCCTGAATAAGACTAACGTAAGCCTTGTTTACGTCTGAAACTATATAAAGCCAGTCCCAGTTAACATTGTTCAAAGCGTGGGAAAACTTTCAATACAACGAGGGCTTAGGTCCCGATTATAATAAAAAGAATTTGTAAACATATGTGGCCTCTTAATATGTTGAATACAATAAATAGGTAGGTGATCACTTAGATCTGTAACAATTACACCAGCTGAAGAGAAGAGAGTCATATAATTACAAAAAATATTGTCAATCAGGGACACAGAGGAATAAGTTATTCTTGTAGGTTTACAGATCATAGGCACAAAAGATGTAGAGTACATGAGATCTAAAAATCAGTGGCATAGAGGTCTTCCCCATTTCAAAACTTGAAACACACAACATGAGCGCCGAAAAATTTTAATTTTGCTGTCGACAACATTTCGGCAACCCGTCGCCTTTGTCGGCTGCAGTCCTAAGTGTAGAAGCTTGGACCCCTGTCGAGCAAATTCTGACGCTATCTTAACGTATGGATTACATATGCTATCATACCTACTATCCTGACCACGCTGACGACATATTGTCCAAAGAAATTGGAAAATTCTGCGACCGCTTCCTGTGCTTCCCTGACTGGCCCACCCCCTCCCGCTCACACCTATTGATGTCATTTATAGAGCAAACTACGAAACACAGACCATGCTATACACAATAACAGGAAAAATGTATAACATTCAAGCATATTGATACCACATTATTTGGGCGTGTTTCAGACAATATAGAGTACGGTACTAATAATAAAGAATGCGGGTGAAAAGGGGTGGTTTTGCTCCAGTCACCCTCCCCCAGACCCCGGCACTCCCACTTGTATGTCACACAGCTTTGTACTAGATCTCGTATTTCTATTAATTATAGTGCTTCTCAAGCGTAGCATTGTCGTTGGCCACTTGGTAAGGCGCTGACACAGTTTCAAGAATAGGTGGCTTGGGGTGTACGGTGGTATCAAAGACAATCTCGATGCTGATCTCGATTTTAAAATTCTGCATAACATTCTTTTTACCAACAACCGTCTTTACAAGTTTAAAATGATTAGTTCACCATTATGTTCTTTAGGTCATCTGGAAGTAGAAAATGTGCATCACCTTTTCATTTATTGCCCAATTATTCATTATTTTTGGACTAGTCTGACCTCCAAACTTAATATCATTATTTCTGTTCCGCGTTGGGAGAAGGCCACTTCTCTTGGCCTTGACTTACCAAAGAAAAACGTCGAGCGTGTGTTGATTAATTTTCTTCTAAACACTTACAAGAAAGTAATGTGGAATACTGGAATTGATATTTTAAATAGCGATTACAGTCATTGTAACATTGATATTCCTAAGTACTACCATAATAGCCTAAAGAAGAAAGTTAACCTAATCTACCATTATTATAGTAAAAATCAGGAACTTCACAAATTTTGGGGCATATTTGACCAAGGTGAAACTTCAATCATCATCGCACGTCAAGAGGATTGTGGTTATATGTATATATTTGATGAGTAATTAGTTTTGAGATTCAGTAAGCTTCCAACACTTTCGTTTATTGCACCTAGCTGTTCATCTCATTTCCTTTATTGAATTTACTATGCTAATGTGTAAATGTGTGGGTAATTAGGTGTATTTATACTCGTGTTCGAAGTCCATCGTCCTTAATTATAAGGTTGTAAGCCTGTGCGAACTTCTGAGTTGTTCTGTCACAAATGTAAATATTGTAAATACGATTTTAAATGGGTAGGCCAGTGGGCTCGCCTTTCAATAAAAGAGAGAAAAAAAAGGCGCTGACTCTGACCACTGTGTACGTGAGTTCGAGTCCTCACTTTTCTCGTTTTGTTGTTTAAAGTTATGGAACTGTCAAATTTTTGAGTTGCTTTCTCTTTCTTATTTTCCTTGTTCTAGCTTTCATCGACTTCTCTGCGTTCCTACTTTTTCTTTTCTTAATTAGGCTTCCCCCCCCCCTTCAGTACCTTGTCTGGCTACGAGCCTGGCTCGACCTGTGATGTGGATATTGTAGCAAACGAATATAAGCACTCATTGTGCAAAAATGGTGGAAACTGAATGGTATTTTAGGCAACGCTTCGCCTTACATCCTTCCGCTACGGAAAATGCCTTTGATCAGCAAACTTTCAAACAGTAAACCCCTATCTTATTAAAAACGCTGTCGATGCTCAAAATTTCAATATTTAATAAGAACGTGTACAAACTGTTCCCTTCCCCATATTTAATCCCGGTAGCTCTTCTCAAATATGCCCCTTTCGTCATTCTTTTTCCGGTCCTTGCTCCACTGGCCCGTGTAGGGTCTTTGTCTTGATGCCCATAGAGGCCAATTTCTTACTTCACCGTTCCCCCTCTTTACTCCCCAATACAGTTTTAGAGCTTTACATGAATTTTATTCTAAAGATCAAATCTAGCAACCCCCTCTTGTAAAATCCTGGTTACGCGCAATTCCCTTGTATTCAAAACTTGGCATATGTGATAATTTGAAAAGAAATGGGCACTACTGGCTTTGCGAGAAAAGGAAGAAGAATACCTAATAACTTGTGTTAGTCCTTAAGCATTCGAGGAACAGAACGTACGCTTTTAGGCAGAAAGCGACCAAAAGATATGTGTTTTAGGGATAGTGGGCTGGTGGGTCCATATAAGTTCGGATTTATTTGTCTCTAAGTCTTTCCTATTGAGAAGCAGTAAATAGAGGCACTGTTTGGTGAATGTGATGAAATGCAACACCCTAAAAAATAAGTTTGGAATCCTCCTACTAATATAGTACGTGATACAACATTCCATTGTAAGTGGACAGACCCAAGCAGATTTTTTATGATTTAATCCTGTCGCTTTTTATTGAAATAGGTCTAAAAATCATAAACCTTTTGCTTTGAGTTAAAAATAGATTTCTGCATTTCCCAAGTCTGTTTCTATGAAGGCAAATTTACGAAATGACAGCAGCCGTTTTAAATGTTTGCCCACTGTCATCATTCTTTGAAACGTTTCTAAAACGAAGTTCTTGATAGCAAGGGCGTAGGAAGTGAAGGGGCTGGGGTGCTCCAGCCCCCAGCAAAATTTGTTGGCGGCGGAAGTATGCTTCAGCCCCCACTTTCCAAGGACAAAACCCCCTTATTTGTTTTTTTTTCTGTTGAAAATGTCAAATATTTGCAGTAGTTTACCTTGAAATTTGTCCAAAAATTATGCACCAAATTGAATCTAAGGTCCCTCTAAATCCAAAAATTTTCCAAAGGGGAGGGGGACACCCCTCCCCTTTAAACCCTCCCCCAGGACGGCGATCCGAAACAAGATTCAGCCCCTAGTCTCAAACAGCTGCCTATGCTTGATATTAGCCTAATTTAGTCATAGCATTTCACTTTCCAGCTTTAATTCTCCATGGAAGACGAAGACCGACGTTTTAGCAAAACGATTACTTCATGACTTGTCTTGGACTTTACATACACGTTTCACTTGAAAGAATTCTAGACCAAATGCTTGGAAAACATTCAAAACATAGACAAACAAAAGAAAAAATAAATAAATTATTTATAGATCTGTGGACGTGTAAATTTCATGTCTGTTTATTTGAGGTAAACATTTATAACGTTTAAATTAGTGAATGTCACAATTTCTATCAAAACTAATCATCTTGCAAGACAATTGCTGTTTTTGCACTTACATCATGAATAAACATGAACTACATTATGCAAGTTTTGTGATGTGGAAAGAGGGACTCATCAAATATGTGTTAAATTATCCTTTGTTTAACCTTCATCCCAAGGACAGTTGTAATGTTTTTGGCATGCCAGTGTTTGTTTCGGAAAAAGCTATTGACTACTTCGAAAATGTTCACATTAAGCAGCAAACTAGAACCAAGCTGTTAAGTAATATACAGATAATTTATAAAGGATAAAAAACGGAATACTGACCATGTGCAACAGTCCACACCACAATTTTTACAAAGGTATGGGAAATCTCAGAAAGGTCAAACTTTGAAGAGATATATCTTGACAACGGAAAAAAAAGATATTCAAAAAGTTACAATGGAAATTTCACCAGGGAATCTTAATTTATCATTGTTGAGCTAAACAGCTGTCTTAATTACACGTCCACATAATTTAAAGAAATCCATCTTTCCATCTGCAAAGCTTGGATTTTTAAGCTTTAACTGAAAATGAAATGTTATGGAGTTTTATAATCTTTGTAATTTTGGAAGTATAGTTTATACATGTGTTGTACATTCTCTGATTGTGTTTGTCTTCCACAGCCCGGTGAAATTGAATACTTACTCATATCTCGATATCTTTTCTGTATTTCGTCAATTTTGTAAAATGATCGAATTTAAAAAGTTAAAGCTACAACACTTCAGTCGAAGGATATAATTACTGAAAGCCATGAGACAATCATTGTGATCAAAACAATTCATTTTTTCCTGATGGCAAATTAAAATGCCATGGCGTAGTTACGGAAATAAATATGAGAATTGACTATGGACAGTTGTGCAGCAACTTTGAAAAATATAATCATTTGGTAGTTTGGGTTCAAATGTGGTTCATAAAACAAACCCAAATATATTCAAGTGAAGGAACGTAAGACAGTAAAAGCCATCTCTCATTTCAAGCAAGTGAATGTGAAAATGGGTTTAATGAGCCCTGGCAATGGTCCCCCAAAATTTTGTTGTGGGACAAAAAAGCAAATTTTATGGACTTAAGTAGGATAGGAGCAGGAGGCTCCAATTCACCTAAAGAATGTTCAGGCTTTAGCAAACAGAACGAAAAGAGAAGGTAGCTGTTTCCGACCCGGATGGACTTACTTTACCTTGAAACGAAATATTGCGCTGTCCATCAAATTAGTTCATGAAAATATGTTCTTTCAACTTTCGATTTCCAGCACTTCATAACTCTGGTAGAGCACAATATTTCGGGAGAAGAAAAGCTAGTGATGGGTATGGGGGCTTTTTAATGATAAGGGGCTAGTCTGTCTTTGTCATTTTGATGTAACGAAAACACAACACCTACCTTTAATCCTGTCAAAAGTAGGTGATGACTTAAATAGCTATGTTCTGTACTCACTGGTATATAATTTACAGCAGTGTCCAAAGTCCTATCAACCTATGAGTTCAAATCAAGAGATGGGTAGAGATTCTAGGGGTGGAACTTGTCAGAGTCCACCAGTTATTCAAAGGAAACAAACAGGAGTAAAATCAAATCTCCGAAACAACCATTTGGATGACTTCCCCTATTTCCGGATTGCCAGTCGTCATCATTATGAAAGACAAAATTGTTTTACTTCGGTATTCAAGCCAGTGAACACTTTTTAAAAGGCTTCAGTACAGGATTATATAATTTCGCTATATCAAGAACAAACGGGAACCTTTTCAAATTTCCAAAAATCTTAGACTTAAATCAAACTGCTGTCCTGAGACCTTCGTCATCGTTTTAGTTTATGTGACTGTAAATGCACTTTTAAGTGATCCAATTCCTTTACATTATTTTAGCTTTTTCCATAAGTTTACTAATCATACAGGATGACGTGTATCTACATTGTACATCGAATGAATTAGGTCTAGACTAACATTATTGACAATGATCGAATGGATTTCAAAAGTAGTACATTGCTTACAGGCCGGTAAGCTCGTTTTGAAACAAGGAAGGGAGTAGCATGACTCAAAATGGTATTGCCAATTTGATTCCGTATGCACACGTAGAGTTCGGGGCCACGGCCATGGAGCCTAACATATACTTTGACCCCATGACCTTACAAGAAAGCGTTTTGAAGCCAATTGAAGATCAGATGGATGACTTTGCGTGCAGTGGCCGATCTTTTCGTGATGGATGGTGGTATTAATGAATGGCTTTACATCAAATTTTACTTAGGCCGCATGGAGGGAGAGTCTGCCCATTATTGGACAGGTGTTTGTTATTCTTTTACAGAAGATGGCCGTGACTATGTGATTAAATCATATTTGGATTTTACTTCGATATGGACTTATCTTACATGCAAAATTCCCATCAAAGTGTATTACTTCATTACAGAAATTCCACTGATTCCAACACATTTATTAAACAATATCGCCTAGTGCGCCGTGGCCTAGCCAGTATTTGTTTTATTAGAGGCATTGTTATTATTTTGTTTCCTCTTCCAACTTTTTTCCGTTTCCATTGATACCCAGTTTCATCAATTGAATATTTTTGGGCTAAGATACCGCAATTCGTATCTGTGTGGTAAGCTATCTTACTTATTGTCTCACTCTATAACACTCCCTTCATTAGAACATCCATCGAACAAGCCTCGCACCTCAAAGATAACAAGCAACTGTACTATGTGCACATCTACACTGTCTGACCTCACTGAAAACTAAAACATGGAATTGAGAATCTTCTTGACAAATCCAGCGTTGTCTAAAAACGGCTAAAGAATGTACAATAGAAGGAGCACGCTTTGCCCACTAATACAGTTCCTTTTTACTTCCGGTCAATTAGCATTAGTGGCGTCGCCAGACTTTTTGAAGTGGGGAGGGGGGAAAGCTGTCCGCCGGAGGGGCACACTAAAATGAGGGACTATAGGCGTTACTCTAGGCATCTTAGTGATGTGCAGCGCTCCCCTGTAGGCGATAAGCCCCAGGGGCCACTTTAGGGCCCCTAGTGGGGTCCAGGGACAACTTTCCACTTGAGATCCAGCGGTGCAGCCCATGCTAAGGCTCTGGGGTACCGTATTTTTAAAAATGTGACCATTAGAATGAAGCATTTTACTATCTACAAAATGTCATTGCAACGAACTAAAACAGGCCACAAAAATAGAAATGACAATTTGACCATTGTCTTAGCCTTACTAGCACTAACGATTTAATGATTGGGGGATGTGAATGGGGACAGCGGGTCGATCATGTTAATGTTTGCGCTAAGCTTAAAAATAAATACACTACATGCTGCCCAATACGAGTTAATGTTGAGACAACTACCTTCCAGGTATGCCACTAAGAGGAAACCTTCAAATTGGAGTAACCAAGGTACATCTGACGGCATCAGATCCGGGGGGAAATGAGGAAAAGCGGGAAAATGTGGAAAAGAAGCCCGCTTGAATGCAGTTCAGTGAGATTTGGGTGCCACAAAATTATAATTATGACCAATATATATTTTTGCATATTCTTCAGCAATAAATGGAAAAGGTGGGTAGCTCCTGCTGAGAACCTGGTGCACGCACGAAGTGGCCAGAAAATTCTGGTTTTGAGCATCCATGAAAATTTTGTGCAAGTCTTTTTACTCCTTTCAGATGTATCACCACTTTATGATCCATGGTGTGGTGCTTGGCTGCACCTCGACGAGGATACAGGAGGGCAAAGTTTCGCCATGCAAATTTGAAGGAACCGGTATGTAAAATAAACAGACGTTAGCCTATGAGAGAAAAGCTATTTTATTATTCTCATATTTATTGGATACGCGTTGAAAAAGGCAATGAAAATCGCAATTTCTTTTTACAGTTTTCGAACATAAGATCTGACTAAAAGATAATCGATATGGAAATTGTATTGAAAGGAGAGGACGCAAGGCCGCAGTAGTCTCTTACCTTTTGAAAACAAAGGTTGAAACAATAGCTGTGTATTACATCTCCCAATAAGGCAGTGCTCCATACAGTTAAACATATACCGGTGGATGCACGCGGAGCGCACCGCAAAAATAGTTTCGAGAACATTTTGTGCAATTTTAGTCATGTTTGAGTAAATATAAATGAAAGTGGGTCCTTCCTATTCATATAGACATATGTGCCTTGAATGGTGTGTTTGTGCATATTTTTTTCACATCCAAAATCCCATTTGGCTGGCACACGGGGGCACAGCTATTCTTAGAGGGGCAAGTGTCCACCTGCCCCACCCCCTTGGCGATGCCGTTGGTTAGCATGATGGAAATAGCGAATATGTGTTCGTTTTCTACAACACCGTCACACACCCAGGAATTGTCGGCTTGACTGCTTTCTACACACACACACACACAAGGGAGTTGATTCAGCTGGGTTTGCTTAAGAATTTGACGCCGTACTCCCTAGCCGCTCCCAGTTGCTTTTCAATTAATAAGTGGGTACAAGAGGGGGCGGGGCAGATTTGAAGTGGAGCTAAAAGTGTGGAATTCTTTTCACCAGAACTTCTGCTTTATATGATTCTCGCCCGTTAAGTTCTTTCATTTCTACCCTCTGCCTTTCGGTGCAGTGCTAGGACTGGCAATGGCAGCGCGAAAGACCGTTACATATACTATTAACAGTACATCCGGTGTATTATGTTAAAATTGTGTAATTCGGTTCACCAGAACGTCTGCTTTATGATTCTTAGCCGTTTAGTAATTCTTTCTTTCTATCGGCTGCCTGTCGGAGCAGGGCTGAGGGGGGGGGGGGCAATAGCAGCAAAAAAGACCATTTCATGTACTATTAACAGTACATCGGGTGTATTATGCTTACAAGTTTTTTCACAGGTTGAACTCTCGTGACCCCAAATAACCTTTGACCATCGCTTAACTATAGGGATCCTATATAGGTAATGTGAGGCATCTTAAAACATTCTAGGACAGTTGTAATGTTGGTATGCCCTAATGGCTCTATTTTGGAAGAAGCTCACAACTTCATTGAAAATGTTCCTATCACACACCAAAGTAGAAACTAGCTGGTAAGTTATAAGCAGATAACTTTAAAGAATTAACAAAAAAAAAAAAAACATGCAGAAACTGCGAAACCTTCTAAATCATGATTTTGCATAACTAATGAGACGTCTTAGAAACGGCACAACTCTGAAGAGGTTCTTATAGGTTACTAGAGATAAAAGAGCCAAAGACTTTGTAAACAAGATATATCTAGAAAAAGGTAGGAAATATGGATTCTTTTCATACTCAGTGTATAGGTTTTTTCATATTCAGAAAAATAACCCTGTCGTTCTTGGTGGCCGTCAAATGTCATTTTACGTAACTAGGGATGGAATTACCAACAATTTCTAAACTGCTTATATACATGTCTCAAGAAGAGTAACAATGAGGGATTTCATACCTAGCATACCGATGTTCGAAGTTTATTAAATGAATCCTGTAGTTGTTGGTGGAAATCGAATGGTGAAAAAACTCGAAAACGGAATTTCAAGAAGGAAAACCATCAGATATATCTAACGTAGAATGCAGACACCCTACTAAAGTGAAGTAACTCCTATTCTTTTTGGTAAAAGTCATTTGAGGTCAACAGAAATCAAAGGGAGTGAAATAATCCGTAAACATGATGTCTCGAGAAGTGTAACGTTAAAGGATCTCTCATATCGCACATTGAGTTCAATGGAGAATGCAATTTTGATGAAGGTCAAGGGTCATTGGAGGTCACGAGAGTTCAAGGATCTCATACCTCGTATGCAAAGGTTCCATATTAAGATGATTATTCCTATTGTGTTTGATTGAGGTTATAGCTCATTTAAGATTACCTGAGGTAAAACTGTTTAAATATTGTAAACATAATATATCCAAAGAGTATATGTAAAGGTTATTTATTCTGCTACAGCCCTGTACCAGCCAGAACCGCCGAGCACCGTCCTGCACCTCCCGCCACAATCCGGTACCGTCCGGTACTAGGGACCATTAAGAACTTTACATGTACATTTTCTTTCGGCAAGGAACCATAGAACTAACGTTTTGGTTTGTTATGCTGTAGCAAAGAAAACCTTAAGGTCATAAATTGTGCTGAGTATCTGTTTGTACTGATTCTTCCATTGTCAGCCAGTGAGCCACAACAGGAAAAAAGGCCCTGGCCGGCCCGACTTTAACCAATTGGTAAGAAACTGGGCCGTAATACCTTAACTAACTGACTGACTGACTGACTGACTGACTGACTGACTAACTGACTAACTAACTAACTAACGAACGAACTAACTAACTAACTAACTAACTAACTAACTAACTAACTAACTAACTAACTATAAATCCATTATCATGCCCCTGCTTATAGTTGCACAACCTTCAAATTAATTCAGCACTATCATGAATTTACCAAAATTCGTGTTTTCCCGAAAGTCTCAGAGACGTTCATGAAATATTTTGATTACACATTCCTAAGAATTTAGTTACTGGAACTTGTACCTTGCGTCAAATGGGAGGCAGGTTTTATGAAAGCCAAAGGGTATGTTTTCCCAGTGAGGGGAGGCCTTGTCTAAGTGCTTCTATTGCTTTTGTTCAGAATGTTCTGTTGCTCAAATGAGGCATGATATCGGAAAATGTATTTCCCCAACATTATGCTAGTTTATGCCATAAGAATGTCCTTCTCAGGGATTTTCTGTTTTTCTTAAATGAGTTTCCTTATTATCTACAGGGGAAGTGTTGTACAAATGTTATAACACTTAAGGAAGACCATGGCGTGACCTAGTACGTGCTTAGGAAACAATTTCCGTTAATAGCTTTTACAACCAAGAGAATTGTAAAGTACGGTAATACATCAGAATTTCTGATCATTCAACAACATACTGAGCAGAGGACAGGGGCGTTCAATGTTTTTCACTGTTTGTTTTTATTTCTAGGCATAACGTCATCATGCTGAGGCTTTCCTTCATTAACGTCCTTCTGCTATCGATACCAGTAGGAGGAACAGTCCAAGGTGAGTGAAAAGTGTACGATATGCACCAATTGTAACTATTAAGTCTAAAGCATTTTGCATGCTGATTTGGACCTATTTTTGAAGTAATTTATAGAACACATTCTCGTTACGAACATAGGCTCTTCCCAAACTTTAAAGTGTTGCAATATTCATTGAGAAATCAATTTACTTGAAACATTCTCAGGGATTGATTATTGATGAGACAGAAATATGTATAATTCGAGTCACGTAAGCCCAGAGTCTAGTCCAGTACCGATCAGAGTGCCTTTATTACCAACTCTAAGCCCTCCTTGATTGCGATCTATGGTTTTTCATGCCCTCTTACGTGTTCGGTTACTCAATAAGGTTACTGTCTCAGATGGCTCTCATAGAAAATTCAGTTGATTATATGAGACCATTTACGCATGTATTTTCTGATTCTTTATTATTTTTGTGGACTCAGCTAGAATCAGTTCTGGGTCCGAATTCAGTATCAGACCATTCCAGACCATTTATATTACATGACTTACAATCCGGACCAATTACCAGTCCATTAAACAAGAGAGTTGAGTATCGAACTGAGTCCGAGCCCGGACTCTGGCATAACAGTCCTGTACTTCACAGTCGGAAATGGATTGTGACTTAAATATCCAAATCAAGTTTGAGCGTATGATATTCAGGGGTGGATTCAGGGGTTTCCGTAAATACCACACTTAACAATGATTCGATATTTTGGTTTACGGTCATATTTTACCATCCTCTTGCATCTCCGCTCCTTCCAAAAGTCCTGGATACAACACTGCATGATCATAATGGGCAAACCGCTGATTAAAAGTAATTAAGCAAGTATGGTAAACTTACTGTATAAAGCCGCCACAAATCGTTGAGAAGATATGATTTTAAGCCATGCAGAAGTCCTTTCACAAGTAATATCAAGGTTGAAATAAGTTAACTTAAAACTTAAATATCGATTTGTCCGTTAAGCTTCAATTGTATGTGTATTTTGAAGGAACCAGTAAGACTCTAAGTTTGAACCTCTGTTGGTTCCGGTAATTACAAGATTTGAAATGATAAGCATTCTGCCCGCATCTACTGAGGACAAATCAGTTCCAACGTCACCGTTTCCTCACTAAGTGGTCTTGCCCAGGATAAATGCGAGCTAGAAGCACACAGCCTTAGCGGGATAAATGTGACGTGCTTTCCCTCTGTTCAATCTACAAACCATTTTTCACCAGTTTGATATTGATTCTATTGATTTTCCAATCAAATGCATCCCTTTTTTTAAAAGGCCTCTGGAAGTTCTGAAAACAAAGTGGAGAACAAACAATATGACATGCCCCAATTTCAAGATGGGGACACCGCCTCCATCATCTGCTTGTTAACACCCATGCTTTGTCTGTAAACAAATATGTAGCCCAACTTACACTTCCCAACTTGGCCTATATATATATATATACATATATATATATATATGTATAAATATATATATATGATCGAATGTACAACTATTTACCTTTCGACCTATATATATATATATATATATACATATATTGCAGAAAGATTCATTTCCACTTATACTCCAAAATTAAAATACAAAATGAGAACGAATGCAATAAAGAGCATAACTGGTTGATTACTGGAGTACAAAACTATAAATTATATATATATATATATATATTGCATTTGTTTTCTCTTCATCACTATATACAGCATATGAAGAGCCATCAAACAGTGTCAGCCAGAGTGAAAGTTTTTCATGCGGAAGTGATATTTGTAAGTACTGTTAGACTTGCCTTACATATTAATTGTTAAGTTTAACGTTTGAGGGTCAGGAAGCCAATTGGCTCATTAACAACCCTATACCAGAATTGGGAAGTTAACTTCATCATCTTTTTGTAAGACAGAATTATCTGATCATTTGTTATTTCAGAACTTACAAGGTAATGCAACCCACAAAGTATAAGTGTAACAGTTTCAAGTTTGAGACACTTATTTCAAAATTTTAAGGATCTTGTTTGCTTGATGAAACATTAATCTGGATATAACTCAAACAGGAACGTTCATACGAGGGTTTGGGTGTGACACCGCTTGTACCACTAATCTCTAAGGGAAAGAAAGGGAGATGAGAAAAAACTTGAATAAATTTCTATTAAAATGATAATTTGGCAATATAAAATGATGTAAAACATGATATAGTATGTCTTAAAATGGGAAACTTTGGGCACGCTGTCGTGAAGAATAGTCAGAGATTCCGAGATCGCTTTAATATAAAATATTGACTTTTCTCCTTTCAACTTGATGTAACAGAACCAGAACAAACACAAACAGATTTTTCGTTCATACACAGCAGCTTCTGTTGATAATTAACATGCTCCTCACTAAAGCGTTTTGAGTTTGTATAGGCGCAACAGACCCTCACATCTTGTTTTGTAATGTGTCACGTATATCATACCATGCATGATAGCATGTCACAAGGTTTGGGTTGGGGAGGAGACATGGAGTAAGGTTAGGGTTAGAAATATCGGGACTTCATATCATGCATGATATCATGTGTGCATTTAGTGTTAGGCATTACATGAAATGTCTTTCCTATTCAGTTTATTTGTTAAAGAGAATACGTCGTCATTTTCAGTGAAAGGTTACAGAAAATTACTTGCGCATGCGCGATTTTATACAAGCTGATACCTCTGTAATCGTCGGTGTTCGCCTGTTGTCTTCCAGTTCACTGGACTATTTTGCTAAGTATACCATGTCGGTACATTCCTACGTAAACGACCCGGCACTACCATGCTGGCCTATATACTATTGTACTAGACTAGCCCACGTGGCTTGTGGCCGACTTTACTTGGCCTGCTCCCGACTAGACACCTTCAACAAAGCAGAAAAATGTGCTTTTAAGGAGGCACACCACCAATTATTCCTCCATTGACTTACACACTAATTTGGGTCCATTTCGTGGCCCCTGGACCCTTGTAGAA
>WURT03596706.1:0-20561 GCA_009936505.3 Holothuria glaberrima
TGATATCTTGAGAACCACACATCGGATTTCAATGGAAATTTCACCAGATTGCTTAGAATAAGTACCCCTCTAATATACCAAAACTTGATTTGAGCTTAGACCCTTCTTTTAAGCTATCTTCCACTGTGGATTCCCCAAATTACTAACTTCTGGCCAACTTCACCCAAAGAACAATCTTTATCAGTGCACCCTTGAAGTGCATGTGCCCCCTTCATTTGCATAACTTCATTTCTACAGACCTGCATATATACTTAAACATGGATTGTTATGAAGGGAAATTATACCACGGTTAAGTGAAACTAGCAACTACCCTGGATATTTGGGCTTTACAGATCTGCCAGTCAGTAGCAAAAGAAAAACCCTGTCCCCCCAACTCACTAGGAAAATAAAAGTGTTCTACATGTTTGGTATTATTACTGCTATGGAATTTGTTTTTTTTAATTATGACAACTTTGCCAAACAGATATACAAATTTTAGTTTTTCTATTTGGTGTAGAAGCTGTTTCAATTATTTTCGAGCAAAAAGTTTTCAGATTCTTCAGCAGTAGTTTTATATTTTATTGTTAATGCCATATGGTCTGTCATATTTCAGTTGTAAACTACAATATTAATCAAGCACTATCATCAAGTGCGAGGATTACACACGAAGGTTGCCAAAGTGTTGCCTCACAAATGGTTGACCATAGTAAATTTGGATGTAGACTAAGACAGAGCACTGAAACAACTCCAATTTTTTTACAAAGTATGCCTCCCGCAGTAACAAGTCTGAAGAAATTTTCCTTAAGGAATGGAAAAAAAAAGTTTTCCCTTGCTTTTTATACAATGGTTTACTTCTCCATAATCATGCCTGCACTGAAGAAAACTTTCTTCAGTCTTTACTGATGAAAAAAGTGCAATACATTTGAAAAGTTGTTAAATAAAAATAAAAATGACAGTTTAATAGATTGAAAATTTTGCACTTACATAAAACATTGTGACATAAGACAACTCAAGGGCATTTATCATTCATTCATTACAATACCTAACCGCTTTCCATACAGAATTTTGTAATTCAAACATACTTTGGGATTACTATAAATTTACATCAATAATCACTAGGGGCATGAACCTCAGGACCCTGGCCAACACCAATATCATAGGAAGTGAAAGTCTCATTTCAGATAGATTTCCCCAATAAGTCACAGTAGTATTTGGAAGGGGGGGGGGCACTGTCACCTGAGTATGCAGGGCCTATATGTCATGTATTAACACAAAGATTGATGAGCACATATGAATAAAAGTCAACAGCATTACCTTTATGAACCTAAAACAAACTGGCCATTTAATTCTTATTCTCTTTTTTGCAGGATCTGCATTTCATTTTTCAAAATTGGAAGACATTACTTTCCCTTGCAATATCTTATGAGGAGTATGTTAAGTTATGCAAGTACCATGGAGTAAGTGAGGAGAGAATTGCAGACAAGGAAGATGGACAGAGAGAAATTTATGTGAATACAAGCAAAGTAAAATATCTCTTGGATATACTTCATGAGAGAGGTGTTATAAAACCAGGAGATGTATCTGGTATGAAAGAGGCCAGTGTAAGTTTGTGTGACGTTTACAC
This sequence comes from Holothuria glaberrima, assembly GCA_009936505.3. NCBI lineage: Eukaryota > Metazoa > Echinodermata > Holothuroidea > Aspidochirotida > Holothuriidae > Holothuria > Holothuria glaberrima. The sequence continues at coordinate 1,604 of WURT03596706.1, forward strand.
TGAAAAATTGTGTGCACCTATAGAAGGATATTTGAAATTTTCAGGTAAGATAAATCAGAAAACATGCAAAGTTACATTACATAACAGAGGGACTTCAAAGAATACCATGTGTTAGTGGTACAATCATGGAGATTTTCTCGCTCATGTGTATTGAGAACTATAAGTAAATTTGCATTTTACAGATGCATTAACTGTTCCTAGAGTACCCGGATCCCTCAATCCATCCCTTTTAACCTGTGCTAGTCCCATTGCCCCCCCCCCCCTTTTTTTGTCATATTGACTCTCCCAGTTTGACCAGCAGTAAACCTGGCTTGTTGCTTGAATACTACATAATTGTAACTTAAGAGCACAGTAAACATTGATAAGGGTATACGTTTTATTGTAATGTCCTATAACTTGCAAATACCTGGGAATCTCTGGGACTTTGCCGTCTGGTCCTTCGTCAGGACATGAACGTTGATTCCCTCTAATGGCTGCTGCTTCATGTTTGGGTAGGCTACATGACAAAATATGCAAGATCAGCACCTTCATCATGACTGTTTAAAGCAATCTCTCCATCCATACAATCCTTCACAATAAAATCCTGGTGTAGTATCTATGGGTACTAAATTTGGTTACCAATGTGGCAGAACCTTTACTTTCTTATCATAATGAATTCAGTGCATGATTGCTTTGTACTTAAAGTGTTGCTAGTTAAGCTTCTTGTATAAACTGCAAGATTCAGTGTCACTTTTCTAAGAGTTTAAGTGAAGATAATGTGGCAGATATGCATTAAAAAGAATAGAGGAATGTTCTTTCATTCAAATGTGTTTTCTCCCAAAGTGGAAACATTTTTGTCATTTACTTATTGACCTTTTTATTGTTTCTTTCCGTAGTAAAATATGTCAACCAGGTTGCATTGTCCCTACTAGCCCTCCATAGTCCACAGGAAAGTCGAGGTGTAACAGACAACTGTGCTTCTAGTAGTACGCTGGAACCAAGGAATGTATCACAACCATATCCAGGTACACTTCGTAAGTGTTCATCATAGTAGTCATGAGAGTTGTAGGGAAGAGGTGTTCAGTACTCAGGTTTTTTTTTCTCACAAGCAATAATATTCTATGAAACTAAGACTTGTGCCATTACAACTGATCACATAACCTGCATATTTAATCCAAACCCAACAAGAGTTGCCACAGATTTTTTCAACCCCGAGTTGAAAGAATTGCATCACTTGGCACTATGTTGTTCAGAAGTTAGAGTCAAGAAGTGATTTTTAATCTCTTACTCAAGGATAGAGATAAACGAAATTTTAAGGTCTTGATCATTTCTCTAATGGTCTTCTTTTCCAATGCATCACAGTGAAATAAAAACATCACCTGTGTACTCTTTACCTCCTATATCTGGATGTCAAGTTCCATTTTAGTAATAATTTAGTCAACCAATCTCAGAGGAACATAGTGCTGTTAAATTTTATTTACTTATAAGTAACACGCAGCCTCTTGACTTAAACTGAAGACTTGTTCAGTAAGTAACTTGGAGTTTAACTTGAATTAACACAGAGGTTTCACAGAGTTAATTTGGTCACACATGTTTAATTTGTGGGAATTTCTTGAAATTTGATGTTTTGGAGTGTTGCATATTTATTAACCATGAACTTATGTGAAGAAGTGTAGCAGTGACATATCTACAGGCTGTTGGTATATAAAAACATTTTTGTCATTGCAAGATGTTTAAAATGTGGGATACCTGTGTCAGTAAAAACACCTCAGTATACATGTTTACATGCTAGCTATGACATAATAACAAAGAGCTGATATGAGCTAGAGTAATTATATACAAGGGAAAGAAGTAATGAAAGCTTGATTGGGAAACACTATATGACACGACTTCATACAAGTTCGTATTCCTTTTTAATGGAGTCATATTTGATAACTAGAATGATCTACAGTAAAAATTTGGTTGTGTGGTGGCAGTGCGGATAGTATTACAATGTACCCATATCCCACACCAATATTCCTGTTGAATGAGACATAGATTCCAAGGTCGGTTGATTTTTTAGAGGGTGAAAATTTCTGACACTTCCCGTTTCCTATCTAAGCATTTCTTGGACACTGACTCCCGTTGATATAGTTGTGTGACCGGAATTTTCAAAGACCTTTTCTTTTTTTTTTTTGCTATTTAGCACTTCACCATTTCAGACCAACTACATTTCTTGGAGACGGACTCCCGTTGACAAAGTTGTACGACCCGAATTTTCAAAGCCCTGCTTTTATGCACTCCAAATGTTGATTTCTCGCATTATTTGGTCCAATGAAATGGATTTTAAGCTAAAAAGGTACAATGCAGGAGATTTGTAGAAATGTGGGAGATTCGGACAGTTAAGCGGGTGAGCGGGAGACGACCAAAAAATGCGGGTGTCACTTGCCCAATGTGGGTGACTTGGCAGGGCTGATGAGACAGAAAGTTAACTTTGAAAAATTTACCATCAAAACAAAGTTAACCTTTTAATGAATCATCCTGCAGCTCTTGTCTTTATCACACTGTTTAGCAGTGAGTCTGATTTGTTTAAAGTTGGCATGGCATGGCCAAAATAAATTTTTCATTACATATGTTTGGCTACAGCTTGAAACAATACAATGCTTTCCGGACTACATTAGGCACTGTTTTGCTTAGAGATCCAGACCCTATTTTTAGAACCATAAACTGTGTATCTGTTCCCTAATCCAATTAAATTCGGATATCTCAGCCCTTCTTTCAGTAACTAAAGACTTCCTTTGCATACTCTACACAAAAGATTTAACTGTGCAATGGGAGGACACTGTATGTCAGTAGCTTATCTGTTGTGTAATCAACTGGACAAAGTTCCTCACTGGTCAGAGATTAAATGTTATTCTAGAAGTGATAGTGGTGTCTTACAACAAAGAAATGAGCAAATAAGTAGGTTTTTATTACACCAGATGTCCCCTGTGTGAGGTCTGGTCAGAGTATTCTGATTTCTAAGCAGGCTGAGTTTTAATGTAAAATAGGTTTGTGTATATACCACAATACCACCATATGAATTTCCAAATACAGCTGTCAGGCGCAGATCATCTGAAAACAATGAGCACATCTCACAATGTCTTTGGGCATGGTCAGTAACACTACTAGGCAGCTTGCCCATCTCTCCACACACACAGTGGTGTGCACGCTAACACATGTTAGCATGTACATCATTGCAAACACTTGCTGGGAGCCAGCTTTAGACTATGCATGATACTAGCTAGAGCAGCACATGTGACCACATTGTGAACATGTGGGAATGGTGTTGGTGCATTGTGAGTGCTCAGCATTCTTGATAACTTTGTCACTGAACATTATAGGCACCCTTGTTTCGAACTGTCTATACATGTGCACAGCTCTTCCTTACAGTGCGCTGATTGTGTCCTTTCTGAGACTTATGTAAGGAAGCTAAATGCTCAGGCACATGCACACTTGCATATTAGCCAATCACCAACCTGGAAACCAACAACACAGCTGCATGGTGCTCTGTAACTTGTGCAGGTATTGTGATTTCAGAGATTTCAGACTTTTCATGAAGTTTGCTGTGGCACCTTTATCTCAGTGTTACATTTGTTACACTTCTAGGTACACCTCCTCCAATTATACAGGTCAGTGGTCTTGCCGCCAATTGCATCATATAGTCGGGTGATCAGTTGTCACCCAGGAGTTACTCTTCCTGGGTTGATATTTATACATTTTTGTATTCAATCATGCATTACACAGAAATTATTCTGGTCGTGTCATGCCCTCTTAAACATTACACATTTGTTTGCATGTTGGGAATTTCACGTTCTTCAATATTCCTATGAGCTTAAGAATAACCTTAGAACAAATCTTATCATGTGAGTGAACATTTATGGCCATTTATGACCATATTGTAGCACCAATGAAGAAAGGTGGTATCCTTTAAGTCCACAACATGTTTCAAGTCATAAATTACACACATCTTACATATTGCTCAATTACAGGTCAGCTGTCCTCACAACAACCTCTCATTTCATCTTTACCAGGGTCAAGCAATAGGTCTTCAGTTGCTGAGAAGCGAGCACTCAATGAATCACAACAGCTGGATAGAGAGAGTAATGGGGAACATGGCAGAAAGAGAATAAGGGTAACAACTTATTTGTAATTGCATACTTTGTATAAAACCAGAATGTGTATCACCAGAAAGTAAAGAATGCAGACCTGACTAATATTTTGTTTGTGAAAACTTGTGTAAAAGACTAATGAATGTTTCTTTGGAAGTTGAAACTGGTGGGATTCAGCAAAACAGACTGTATGAAATATGCTTAATTATGGCGTGTGTGTGTGTGTTTGACACTTATCCTGTTAACACTACAAGGGATACTCTGACACTTCTCATACTTAGTACGAGGATACCTCATATTGGGAGAAAGAACCCTGGTGGTCAAATGTCAAATGGGGTCACCAGAGATCATATCTCTCAGTTAACCTAATATCTCAAGTTACCGTAGGAAGCTTGGATATTTCATCCTTGTTATGTGGATGCCTCATGCTAAGGGGAAGAACCCTCAGTTCTGTTTTGGTCAAGGTCAAAGGTCATCTGGGGTCACAAGGAGTCAAGCCCAGTAAACCTTGTTAACACAATATCCCAAGGTAAGAAACACCTATACATTTTTTATTAAGTCTGTGAATGCCCTATGTTTGAAAGACATACCAGATCATTTTTGGTGGAGGTAAAACATCAACTGGTGTCACATCAGGTCAAACTCTAAAAGTTTTGTTAACACAATATCTCAAGGTGCAAAGGATGGATAAATTTCATCAGGCCATTATCCAGGTAATGTACTTTGGGTAAAAGAATTAAGATGTTTTGGGTGGAGGCCAAAGGTCATCTGGGGTCAGTGAGGTCAAATTTTAAAAACCTTGATAACAATATCTCAAAGTAGAAAGCATTGATACGCTTCATACATTGTGTGTGGGTGCTTCATGGTAAGAGAAAGAAAAATGTTGGTTTTGGGGGGGTCATAGGTCATCTAGGTTCAAGGGGAGTCAAAATCTGAAAACGTTATTAACATGATATCTCAAGATAGGAATCTTGGGTAGATATCATACTATACTTTGATATGAATGCACCATGTTAAGAGAAAGAATCCTATTGGCCTTGATCAATGTCAAAGATCACCAAGGGTCGTAAAGGCTTTAACTCTGAAAACATTTTTATGAGTACACTTGAAGATAGGAATCCAAGTATACATTTCACGTTTCCAGGGTTCCCACATGGTCAGGAATCGGGAAAAGGTTGGGAAAATGAAAAAGGGGTTATTTCCAGCCCTGGAAAGTCCTTTAATTTGCCTAACAGGTCAGGAAATTTTCTTCATCAAGTTGTTTTCTATTTATCTTGGGCTAAATATATTGCAGTGGCCGAGGAAGTAAGTGAATGAAGGGTGAACATGGTTAGAGGTAATATGAGATCTACATGGCAAAAATAAATTATTTCAGGTAAAAATTTTAAATTTGAAAATCTTCCAACCTTGAAAGTAAGCCCCAGCATCTTCTTTTCTATCGATGTCCTTTCTCTGACAGTAAAGAGTATGGCGCATGTTGATTTACACATCCGCACAATTGATGAGTCAATCCTCTAATAAACACAAAGCACTGTACACAAATCATTGACAACCTATGTACGTACCTGAGTATGTACAAGAGTTCACGTTAAGGTGCACATTGTGCTGTTCCTACACCTTGCTCCCAAACTCCTGCAAATTTTAAATTTCTTTGAGGGAAGTTAGTGCATCAGTTTACTTGCCAATACTTTCAATCTAAACTCTTGCAAAATAAGAAGATACTTTTTCACGTACTATGCGGCAGCCTACCAATTACACTCCAGGGTGTTGTTGCAGGCAAAATCACAGAACCGAAAATTGGTTCCCATGGTTTTGTAACTTTCTAAATAAGGCTGGGCATAATTCACTGCTAAGCCTTGCAAACTACAACACCCAAATCAAATTCTTTTAAACATGAAATTGTCCAATAATTTTGGCCTAACATTAGGTTTAAAACTATAGATTATGCTGTAAATTGTTGATGTTAATTTCACTTCGTAAATACCACGGTTATGCACTAGCTCACTAGCACGTAGAGCAACCTAGTACCAAGCCATATATTCACCAAAACTGTAACTGCCTGTCACTCAGTGTTACTTTGAAACACAGGGCTAGGCTCGATATATCTCCATATGTAAACTTGGTAGGATAGCATAGCAGCCAAAGGAAGAAACTCTGAAGAAAAAAGTACCGTATGGGAAAATTATGACAGGAAAATTTTCCAAAGCATTAAACAGGGCATAGAGTATTTTACACATGAGTGGAAACTATTTTTATGAAATGAATGCCATCTAAATAATTTTGGGTGGCCTTCACTTTTATGTCTGAGACTGAAACATCTACACACTAATGTGTACTAGTATAGTATCTTGAATTGAAATTTGAAAGGACTCAGAGGGATAGTAGGCACAGATTTTGGACAACATTTTCAGGGTTAAAGAAGCTTAGATATTGCTTCATAATTGGTTTTAAAAGATACTAAAATAAATGTTGATAACCACACCCTATTTTGTTGCTCATGTCAGTCAGGTTTATGGTGTGAATGAGTTGAAATATTTCTTTTTGGGGGGGGGAAGGGGGAGGAGGATTTCAGTCCTAAAATGTAGGCACATGATGAGCTTGATTTTGCGAATCAGCAGCTACTGAAATCTGTTGTATGGCAGACAGGGCTTTGATTTCATAATAGGTGACTGCAAGTCAAAATGTCATTTAAAGTGGTTGGGGTGATTTCAGTATTAGCTAGATATTAAACCAAAGTTAGTACAGGGTAAACAAATTTAGGCCTGGCGTATCCTCAGGGCCTATGCCTTGTTGTGGGTGTGCATATTTGTCACCTAGAGTATGGACAACAGGTGATAATTTGGGTCTAGAAAACTATTGAAAGGTATATGGAAAAGGACTTGAAAAGGTCTGGAATTTCATTCACCAAAGAGTGTGGAAACCTTGTATTTCATATGTGGATGCCCCATGTCAAGTGGATTGACAAAGTCTATTGTTTTTGGCAGAGGACAAAAGTCATTAGAGTTCACCTGTAGTTAAGCTCTGAAAATCTTTTTCAACACAATATGTCAAGGTAGGAAGCATGGATACATTCCATACTAACAATGTAGATGCCTTATATTGAGTGGAAGAACTGTTGCTTGGTGGAGGTCAAAGGTCCTCAGGGTTCCCTGTGGTCAAATTCTGAACACCTTGATCACACAATATCATAAGAAGAGAAAGCATGGATACATTTTCTTCCCTTCCTATGTGGATGGTATACTGAGTAGAGGAACCCTGTCAGTTTTGATTCCTTGCCGAAGGCTCAAGGAACCTATGACATGGTGATGCGGTGTGGGTGTGTTTATGTGTGTGTGACGCTTTGCTTGTAAACACAATATCTCAAGAAGAGTAACTCTAAGGGATCTCATACTTGGCATGTAGCTTGCCCGTATTGATTAGCTGGTCCCTAATGTTTTTGGTGGAGGTTGAAGGTTATTTGGGGTCACAAAAGGTCAAAAGGTCAAAAACTTGTAAACACCATAACTCAAGAAGGGTAACTGTGAGGGATCTTATACTTAACATGTGGATTGCCCATAATGAGTAGATGATCCCTTTTGTTTTTTATGGAGGTCAAAGTTCATTTGAAGTCACCAAAAGGTCAAATGGTAAACCCCCAGGAAATTGCTCGTAAACATGGTATCTCCAGAAGGATAACTGTGAGGGGTCTTATACTTACCATGTGGATTGCCCATATTAAGTAGATGATCCCCATCTTTTTTGTTGAGGTTATAGGCCACTTCAGGTCACCAGAAGTCAAAAGGTCAAAACCTTGTAAACACTATATCTCAAAAAGGGTAACTGTAAGGGACTCATACTTACTATGGGGATTGCCCATATTGAGAAGATGATCCCTATAATTTTTTACTGGAGGTCAAAAAGTTGTTTGAGGTCACCAGAGGTCAAAAGGTCAAAACCTTGTTAACACTATATCTCAAGGAAGGTAACTGTATAAAGGGATCTCCTACTTACTATGTGAATTGCCCATATTGAGTAGATGAATAGATAATGATATTGATAATGATAATAATAATGATAATGATAATGATAATGATAATGATAATATTAATCATAATCATAACAATAACAACAACAACAACAACAACAAAAACCACAACAATAACAATAATAATCTTGTATAGCGCAGACTCCAACAAGAGTTGTTCAATTCACTTCACGAGTACTAAATGATGGAAAAAATAAATTAATAGATTTTAGAGAAAAGTTTTAAGACTATACACTTAAAATGGACAATGGAATCCAAAGATCTAAGTTCTAGAGGGAGGGAGTTCGATCCATTAACGGGGCACAGCATTTAGAAAGCTCACGGAAAGGTTTTGTATGTGACCTAGGGACCTTGAGCTGAAACTGATAATGCGACCGCACTGGTCTAACATTAGCTTGCTGATGTAATAGAGCATTGAGATAGGGTGGGTGCCATTTTTAATGGCCTGAAAAACTAGGAGGATTTTACATACATACATACGTACGTACGTACGTACATACATACATACATACACACATACACACACATACATACACACATACATAAAACATACACACATACATACACACATACATACATACATACATACATACATACATACATACATACATACATACATACATACATACATACATACTGGCTCTGATAGGTAGCCAGTGCAATTCTTCCAATATAGGAGTGACATGAGTAAACCTGTTTGCCCTATGGACTATATATGAGCAGCCGTGTTCTGAATCCTTTGCAATCTCGCTAACTGCGAGGTAGCCACACCAAATAGAAGGGAATAACCATGGTCTAGCCTACTCAAAATTACAGCATGAATAAGTTTTTCAGTTGCAGGCCAATCGAGATACTTCATTAGTTGCCCCACCCGCCTAATATAGAACATTGTCGATTTGCATATGTCATTAATTTGTTGTTTCATAGAGAGATGAGTGTCCATGTACACACCAAGGTTGCGAACAATGGGAACAGAGTTTATAAGCTTATCACCAATTCTTAGAGAAGTTTGATTATATATACCTAGTACATCTTTACAACATCTTCAGAAAACAATAACCTCGGTTTTATCATTGTTTAATTTGAGGTAACTACTGGACAGCCATAGCCTGACTTCCTTAATGCATGACCGCATCTTAGATATGACTGAATTGAGATCTTTTGGATTCAAGGAAACATAAAGTTGGGTATCATCAGCATTCAGCATGTGGGTGATATTATATGAGCTAATGATCTTACCTAACAAAGAGATATACAGAGAGAAAAAGAACAGGACAGAGAATTGATCCTTGAGGTACACCGTGGTGCAGATCATGGGGGGGGGGGGGGGGATAGAAATGTGCGACATTTGAATAAATTGTGATCGATTTTCCAGGTAGGATCTAAACCAGTGCAAAGCGACTGGAGAAACCAAAATCAACCTACAGTTTATGGAGAATTCCATGGTCCATGGTGTCTAAAGCCGCAGATAAATCTAGTAATACTAAAAGTACCCATTTAGAGCCCTGTTGTTTTTGGTGGTCAAAAAGTCATTTGAGGTCACCAGAGGTCAAAAGGTCAAAACCTTGTAAACACTCTGTCCAAAGGACGGTAACTGTGAGTGAGGCCATAATTAGCTTGTAGGTTGCCCTTATTGAGTAGTTGATCCCTATTGCTTTGGTAGAGGTCAAAGGTCATTGGGGTCACCAGAGGTCAAAAGTCAAAACCTTGTAAACATATCTCAAGAAGGGTAACTGTGAGGGATCTCACATGTAGCATGCGGATTGCCCATATTGAGTAAATGATCCTATCATTTTAGGTGGAAGTCAAACGTCATTTTAGGTCACCAGTGGTCATAAGGTCAAAACTTTGTAAAAACTATCTCAAGAAAGTTAACTGTAAAGGATCTCATACTATGCTTGTGGAATACCCATATTGAGTTGATTCCTCTTGTGTTTGCTGGAGGTCAAAGGTCATTTGGGGTCACCAGAGGTCAAAAGGTCAAAATCTTGTAAACCCCTTATTTCCAAAAGGATACGTGTGAGGGATTTCATACTTACCATGTGGATTGCCGATACTGAGTAGATGATCCCCTTTAATTTTTGTTGGAGGTCAAAGACCATTCAAGGTCACCAGTGGTCATAAGGTCAAAACTTTGTAAAAACTATCTCAAGAAGGGTAACTGTAGAGGATCTCATACTTAGCTTGTGGAATACCCATATTGAGTTGGTGGTTCCTCTTGTGTTTGGGTGGAAGTCAAAGGTCATTCTCGTTCACCAGAGGTGAAAAGGTCAAAATCTTGTAAACCCCTTACTTCCAAAAGGATAAGTGTGAGGGATTTCATACTTACTATGTGGATTGCTGATACTGAGTAGATGATCCCCTTTAATTTTTGTTGGAGGTCAAAGACCATTCAAGGTCACCAGTGGTCATAAGGTCAAAACCTTGTTAATACTGTATTTCAAGAAGGGTAACTGTAGAGGATCTCATACTAAGCTTGTGGAATACCCATATTGAGTTGGTGATTCCTCTTGTGTTTGCTGGAGGTCAAAGGTTATTTGGGGTCACCAGAGGTGAAAAGGTCAAAATCTTGTAAACCCCTTATTTCCAAAAGGATAAGTGTGAGGGATTTCATACATACTTATGTGGATATCCCATATTGAGTAGATGATCCCCTTTATTTTTTGTTGGAGGTCAAAGACAGTTTGGGGTCACCAAGAGGCCAAAAGCCCAAAACCTTGTAAATACAGTATCTCAAGAAGATACCTGTGAGGGATCTCCCAATTGACATGGTAATTGCTTATGTTGAGGAAATACTTCCTTTTGGTTTTGGTGGAAGTCAAAGGTCATTTGGGGTCACAGAAGTCAAAAGGTCAAAACCTTGTAAACATAATTTCTCAAGAAGGATAACCGTCAGGGATCTCATACTTAGTGTGTGGACTGCGAATATTGCGTAGATGATCTCTGTTATTTTTAGTGGAGGTCAAAGGTTGTTTGGGGTCACAAAAAGTCATAAACTAGTAAACATTATATCCTAAGGAGGATTACTGTGAGGGATCTCATACTTGGCCTGTAGATTGTTCACATTTATGATTTAGCATGTAGATGGCTGTATAGGGTAGGTGATCCCTATTGTTTTAAGTGGAGGGGAAAGGCCATTTCAGGTCACAAGATGTCAAAAGGTTTTGACCTTATTAACATGATATCTCAAGTAGGATAATTGTGAGGGATCTCATGCTTGTCATGTGCGTGATTCACGTTTGTTACAATATATCAACATGACAAGAAATCACTAAGCCTTTTGGCTTTCTTGTTGGTGGAGGCCAAAGGTCATGTGGGGTCACTGAGGTGAAATTCTGAAAAATGTTTATTGTTAGTCATTTGTTTGAAACAAGAAATTGAACCAGGTGATTTACATTTGATCTTTCATCTGTGGGGAAGGGATTGGTTCTTTTATTATACTTCGAGGTTAGATTGCTTGTATGGGTGTAGTGAAGTAACAAAAAAATTTGTCAAAGATGGGTGTGTTAAAACTAATAACAGTTTAATATTTGTTTGCAGATAAGTGACTCTGATTCTCAAGGTATTTCACAAACACCTCTGTCACCATCCATCTTGCCATTATTACAAGGAGATGCATCACTTCGGCCTGCTAGTGTATCCACTCTATTAGAGTCATTAAACTCTGTAACTGTGTCGCCAGTGTTACAGAGGTTGGTACCAGTGGGCACAACACCATTATTAAATGGAACAGAACTACCTCATCCTGTTCATGGTGCTTCATCAGTAATGTCAGTTACACCAGGAAACCAAAGAGAGCCACAGAACATGCTTGTGCAGTCCTCACAGCAACATTACACAGCTCCATTATCATCATTATTGCCTCATCAACCAGTAGGATCTCATCATTCTGGTAGCTTTACAAGACTTAACATACCAAACCAGGGTAGACAAAATGACATCTTACAGGCAGGACAGCAGGGTATGTATTCCACAGGACCAATTGGAAGTGAAGCCCAGCAAATTCTGTCAACTAGAATGGCCCATGTACCACAAACTAGAGGACAGGTAATACAACCATACACACCTCAGCATCCCCCACAGTTAAGGCATTCCCTGCTAACACATTCAACTTGCTCCATGCCATCAGGCCCTGCACAGTTAAGATATTCCATGCCACAACAGCGTGTGCATTCTATACTGCCACAAACTATGCAATCCTTACAACCTCCATCCATGCCACTGTCATTGAGACAGCCTGTGCCACCACAGGTTAGACAATCTTCACAACCACTGCACTTTGGACAGCCTATACCACCACAGGTTAGACAGTCTTCACAACTTCTACTGCGTAGACAGCCTGTGCCACCACAGGTTAGACAATCCTCACAACCACTGCAGCTTAGACAGTCTGTGCCACCACAGGTTAGTCAGTCTTCGCAACCACTACAGCCTAGACAGCCTGTGTCACCACAGGTTAGGCAGTTTTCACAACCACTGCACTTTGGACAGTCTGTGCCACCACAGGTTAGACAGTCTTCACAATCACTACAGCGGGGACAGCCTGTGACACCACAGGTTAGGCAGTCTTCACAACCACTGCACTTTGGACAGCCTGTGCCACCACAGGTTAGACAGTCTTCACAACCACTACTGCCTAGACAGCCTGTGACACCACAGGTTAGACATTCTTCACAACCACTGCACTTTGGACAGCCTGTACTACCACAGGTTAGACAGTCTTCACAACCACTACAGCCTAGACAGCCTGTACCACCACAGGTTAGACAGTCTTCACAACCACAGTTGTTACAAACTTTAGGGCAGTTTACAGAATCACAGACGATACCCCAGGTCACACAGTGTGAACAAAGAGACTCTGCACAAAGATACGACACAGATGGTGCATTACAACAAGTAATAAATTCCAGTGCGCTGATGGCACAACAAGGTAAAAATACCACAATGTTGTTGAATGTTCTGCAATCTGGAAATAACGTAGGACAACAATCAATACAACCTAGACAAATGGAAAGTAATGTTGGAAGAGAGGCAATTGAAACTGAAGTACAGGTGTCAGTGCACTCAGGACCTGCTACGCAGCAAAACACTCCCCAAACAACACAGTTTACAGATGCCAACAATCCATCACATGACAGATCAGACACAGAGTTTGGTCAAGGACAGCAGAACCTCAGAACCACTGAAGGAGGATTGGTCCAGGGAGTCAGCCTATCAAACAGAGTTTGACTCATTTCCACAAACGAGTCATTCAGCAATTGAGGACATTGTGGCTGCAGTAGAATCATGCATCCAGAGAGTTGTTACACCTCTGCTGAAAGAAATTAGTGATAAACACGGATCATTGCTTGGTTCTTCCAAAACAGTGTATCTGGAACAGGATATTCCAGGAACTTCATCACAGTCTGATAAGGATGTTTCAGATTCAGCTGCACATTCCAGCCACTCACCAGATTCTGAACCGGATGCAGAGGTAAATAGTGCATGGGAATCCCTATCAGAATATAATAGGATGTCCCTACAAGCATTTAGAGGTATGACTGACGACAGGCTGGAATTGGTACGCCGTCTTGTGGAGATAGTATTTACAGAAGAAGAACGTCGCAATCAGAATTGCTTTGGGAAGTCTGGAAAGCAAAAGCTAGATGAAAATAAGTTACGGAAAATTAGGAACATAACATTTTATTTGTGTCCTATAATAACAAAAAAGACTGATAATGATAAGTTAAGCCTCGAGGATGTAGAATGGAAGCGATTGTGTGAGGTGATTGATAAGGCAAATCGTCATTTCAGGGAAAAGCTAAAAAGGCAAGGGAGGGAAAGATAATTGCAGAAATCTAACAGGCATAGACAAAACCGTTTTCAACAGGATAGAAGTAGAAACTTTAAAGAAAGCTTGAAAAATGGTAGCGAGTTGATTTAGCTGGAATAAAAGGTCTATATACTCATTGCTGTTGTAATGTAAACATCCAGGTATGCAAAATCAGAAATTATTGCTTCACATCCTCTACCACTCTAAACAAAGTTGGGTAGAACATTTTGCATGTGAAAATATTTTAATTGGTAAGGTTTGCTCAACAACTGTTAAGTACCTGCTTACAGTAAGACAAAAATATTGCCCAGTGTTATTATATAAGTTGTTGAGCAAACTCTACCCTTGCAGTTTCGGTATTTTCATATTCTTACCCAATGTTGGTGAAATTTTACCTCACTGCTTTTCTATTGTTGTAAAATTACAGATTCAAATAAAGGAACTCAATTGATTACTTATGATATGCCAGACTTTTTGGTATGGAACATCATGACTAGTATTTGTTACAAGAAAAGAGAAAATGTGGTAGGTTCACATGTTTCAAATTAAAGGTTTGGTGTCTTCACTTGAATAGAAGGAAACTTGAAGACATACACTCATCAACCCAAGTACGTTTTGGTTCAGGGAAGCACATTTTCAATTAGTGAACACTTTTGGATTGACATCAAATTCATTTGAAGCATAGTGGTTCATATTACACTACATGCACAGAGTATTCTGAGTACACAGTAAGACTTTGTATGCTCACTAGAATATTTCATTAAGTAATAAACTTGGTTCGTGTCTGCACAGGGAGGCACTTATGGCAGTTTAGAGGGGGGGGGGGGGTTCAAGTAATTTAGTGGAAAGAACTGGAGCTCTCTGAGGTAAAAAAATTTGCCCTTTACATGAAGAAAATGTGAAGAGTCTGATTGTGTAGTAATCCAATCATCGGAACATCTCGTTAACCATGTACTCTCTAAATAAGTTCTTCATAGAGTCTTCTTATGTTGTTCTTGTGTATTTTTTTTTTAAATCCTTCTCATTTGTTATGTGGCCATACAGAAGGCAAGAAAGTGGATGTGTTTTACATGCCACACCTTTGCACGTGTATTATCATGCATACTGTACTTACTTTACTATACGCACACCAGTAACAGACACTGACAGATTTCAATGAGTAAGTTACTTTCGTATAAAGCATGTAATTTTGACCCTCGCTTATTCCCCCAACATGCTGGCTCTGTTGCTGCTATTAGAAATCTGTCTTATGTAAAAGGATGTACTGGATTTTCGTAGTCACTCTAGGTCATAGGTAGCAGACGTGTTTCGTTAGGTATTGGAAGTCGGGTATAATACAAATTCTTAAATTTGAAAGTACATATCAACATTTTAAATGGGCATCTAACCTTGGCAAGTAATAATATTTATGTTTGCGGTCGACACACTTTATAAGATAAAAGGCATGAACCGTATAAAGTTTAAAAAAATAAAATGGTTCACAGAAAATTGGAAGACGCAAATTTGCTCTTTATCTTTACCGTTGTCCAAGCAAGCGATGAAGATTAAAATTTAATTAAAAATTTTTGTTCACGCAAGCGTACATGCAGGTCACAACTGTTGGAAACGTATGTACGGAATTTACATGTCTCCATACTTCGTACTGGCAAACTCATTTTGCCCTCACTTGAACCCACTCTCGTCACGTCCAGCACAGTTTTAGAATAAACGCTTAAAATGGTAGGTAAGTTTGCGTCTTAAACTAAGGTTATAATAACAGTAGCCGGCTCTACGGAAAAGTAAACTTTTAGCAAAAGTTGATAAACAGCCACAGATGAAGCTTACATTATTAAAGACGGGTGATCTTCTAAGTTCTAGCTGAAGTTGTCCTCTGCAATAACGTTTGTACGTTAGTGGCGTAACTTCCGTGGGCTCGGACCGTGCTGAGCCGGGGGCCCCACTACCCTGATGCACAGAAAAAAGCCAGGCTTAGTAAATTCAAGGTCTAAGAAATTGGGATTGCACCCGCAATATTCCTTGTTTTAGGAATGGAAATGATCTTTGAGTCTTTGAACATTATGCAGCAATCAAAGGATCAAAACGCGCATGCAGCCTCGCCGTCTCAATCGTCTCAAACATATTTGCATTATTCAAAGAGGGTTCTATAAAATTATGCCGATTGTTCTTGTGCATTGCAGTCTTTATGGAGCAGCAGGGCATTACAAGAATGCACAGTAGTGGAATTCAGGGGACGACTCGCCTATTAATTGGCTGATGCATTTTTTTAGGAATTTAGAGTGTCTCAGTGCAAAGTCCGCACGCAAAATTTGTTATGGGAACGATTTTCAATGCAAAATTTCGGCGCGCTTTCATCACGGTATAACTCCATATCTTATAACTATTATTGGGGCAACAATACATTATTGTAACCAAAACACTTCCGAAAAAATGTAAAACTCCGACCTCTTCAGGGACCCCGCATTAGTAGAGAATCTTAAAGCAATGTTATGACATGAGTGGCATATACGGTAACGTTTGCAGTATGGATTTGTCGTTACACATTTTTATAACGAGTGTCATACCACAGCCACAATATCACAAAATAATTTCTATGCATGTAATTGACTGAAAGATTTGCCTAAGATGCCTGCATTTTGTATCTAAGGCACCTTGAATGTACCAAAACTTCTCAAAAATACACAATTCACACCTACCTTCTGGCCAGATGCATTTAGGGTGGGCTTAAAGCACCATCTTCTAAAGCGCCCTCCAATCGCCAACCTCTGGTGGCACCACTGGACCTACTGATAGGGGGTCCTTTGGGTCCAGGAGCCGGGGCCTCCAGACTCAGTGTTACGCCGCTGTTGTACGTTGCTGAAATAGCCTACACATGAGTTTGAAAGGTATGCTTTTTAGACTTTCCGATGCGGAAAAGTTGGAAAGAAACTAATAAATTGTATATGATCTAGTCTTTTTTAGAACTTTCCAGAGATTTATGAATTGCAATCAACCAGTATCGTAACTAAGAACTTTAAATGTTGTGTAGCGATCGCTAACACCGAGAATATTCCTCAGAAGTGACGCCTATTCAAAAGAATAGAGATCAGTTGTGTTAACTAGTTTTAATGAGTTTGAACTTGGCAGTATTACTGTCGAGTTTAAACGGATTAGCGAAGTTTATCTTCTGCGTAGGTACTATAGCTCCATGTAACAAGTGGGATGTATATTTGCATGAATAAATAAAACAAGAGCTGACGTAGTTTGTTACTTATATATACTGTCCATGACAAATCTGTCGAGAAGAAAATGGCCATTACATACAGTCATTAAAAATATATTTTCATGTTGGTGTTTCGTATGGCATATTGACAGATACGAATATTTAATAACCGTCACCGTAAAAGTAACTCCCTGTTTTCAGTGGTGTATCCACCTAACCCGATTCCGAGCCAGCTGCTTTCAGATGTCCCCATTCCTGGCCAAGTCCGCGTCTCGTAACGCCAAGTCCTAGTCAATGCCGATTCCAGTGCTCTCAACTCCGAGTCCGACCATTTGGTAATGTAGAATATCGTGTAAATGGATTGTGTACTATTTCTCAACTATGTACATTTACAAAGCTTTGCAAGATTATCCAATCTCGGAAGTAGCTGCACCCTCTCCATTCTCCTCCACAAGTATCTCCTACCTATCTAATGTGCTGCTTTGGAAGGAGTTTAACAGTGAATTTTAACACAATTGAAACACATTATGCATCATGTAGGACTATTAAAATTTTCCCTCTGGCCTTCCGCGCCAAAAATAAACGTCTGCTTTTTTACCGAAGTGTGGGCGTAGGCCTTTATAATCTGTCATTTGAAATCCCACAGCAAATCTCAGATCAAAGAGGTAGGAAAAGGGGAACAAACCCCAGTTACTTGATCAATCTACCCTTAGATTCAAAAATGTATTCTCCTCCAAGAATTAGCTTCCCTATGACAGTTACATATTTCGGAATTTATCTCTCTATTGGCAGTGACTTCCCGTTGATTGGCATTAAATCAAACAATAGTTTCAATCTAGTTGGTCAGTTATACAGTCTGATATTTACCCAGATAAGCTCATTAAGCTATTTTGAACCTTAAAGCCCAACTTTAAACAAAAATTCACCCAGGCATTGTTTACAATAGAGCCAGTTGGTGCTGTGCTTGAGACTGAAGTCCTATAATCTCTAGACTTGTACTGTAACGGCAGTTTGAGATAGTAGGTGGCGCTCGTCGAAATTACCAGTTTCGCGCTCAAGGTATCACACAACTAAATAAGAAGTTCCCTTTGTCGTGTAATGTGTGTTGCAATGAACAAGGGATTTGTTTCTGCTCCCTTCGTTCGGACGTCGTAAGTGTTATGAAACGGAGGGGATATAATTTTACGACGTCAACAAGCAACTGATATGCTTGCATCCATCGCTGTTGAGCAAAGTGTTTTTCCCTTAAGAGTAGGATCTTTATTCTTTTTTCTGTTAGGTGTACCAAAACCACCCTTAAAATATTTAAAGCAAAGCATTACAGAGAATGGTTGGATCGCACACATTACAAATGTAGCTTCGTCGAATTCATGGGTTCTGAATGAATTGAAGAATCTATTCGGACACTTGAGTGGAGAGTTGTAGGTACACTAGATTATTTTTTTTTTACTTCACCGGCCTATTTCACACATTGAACGAAGAAACTTAGTGTATATAACTAAAAGCAGTAATGTTAGCCCATATACTTGAACATGTTAATTCAACAAAATATTACCCTATTTACCTAAAGTTGGCAATTTTTCGGAAAATTATTTTATTGAAAGATGCAATGTGACTGTTCTGGAAGTGTTAAATGTATAAAATGTTTAAAATTTCAGAGTTGTAGAGGGGGGAGGCCTCTACCCAGTGCTGAGATGTGCAATGAGTGGATTATCGGTAATCAACCGTTTTACTTTACAGTTGGAAAGCAGACCTCGCATTTTCGACCGTTATTGCGCAATCTTTAACACTCCAGCACTCTCGGTGAAATGCAT
>WURT03596817.1:0-20559 GCA_009936505.3 Holothuria glaberrima
GGGATGAACCTTGGTGTAACAAAGCTACCCCCTCCCCCAGGCAAGGAATCACTAAGCCTTTGGGCTTTCTGGTTAAGTAGCTCTAGCTATCCTTAAGTGTTTGCCTACCCTCAGCTCTCCAAGTTCTGTAAACAGATGTCATGAAGTTCCCAAAACAAAAGAAAGGGTTTTTTAAAGTGCAAATCATGTTTTATTTGAGATATAGCAGTGCTTAGAGTGTACTTCATGTCTCAAATTACAAGAAAATAGATTTCAGAGGTGGAAAAATGAATGTCATTCATCGAACTGACATTCCACCTATTTCATTGCTGAAGTGTAAAATGTTGACTTTTTTTTCACTTAATATGCAATAGTTTACAACGGTGTGTTACAACTGACATTGCCTGCTTCTCCTTCCTTTGAAATAAAAGTCTTTATGTGACCCAGGGAGAAATTAGTGCTTTCTTGGGTAGAATGTTGTAAGAAGAGAGCTTGTGCAGTCAGGTCACTCCATAACAATTAGGCAGTGATCACATTTTGGCACAAGGGCTAGTGGCATTTAATAGCAAGAATAAAGAAAAGCAAAGATTGTAACCCGAGAAGTACAAGAGAGACATCACAAACTATTGGAAAATCTGCCATTTTAAGTTTGATGAATGAAGTTTCAACATTTTATATCTCAGTTGGACCACTGGAATTCAGTTTATTTTTCAAGATTTGAAACATAGTTTTGAAATTTTAGACCTATAATAACACTATTTTTGTTTGTTTTCATTCCAGGCAGGGCATGTGTGTGGCGATGATATCGATTTGCTGAATGGTAAACCCACAGGATCAGTCAGAATATCATTCGGCTTCATGTCGCTCCAAAGTGATGCAGACGCCTTTCTAAAGTTTGTCAGGGAATGTTTCATAGACTGTCAGACTCGTGGGAGTGGAGAAAGTCTAGAGAGGGCAGTGTCTATCCACATGACTAATAGGCTGCAAGAAATGATTGTCTCAGATAACATGGCACTTAAGAAAAAGGCCATGTCACGACTCTCAAAGATATGCCTGTACCCTGTCAAATCTTGTGCTGCCCTAAAGGTATTATTGCTTTTAAAATTTTTTCAAAAGGATATTTAGGGTGCATGCAGGGTCTCAAATGCAGCTCCGTACAAAACTGTTCTTTAAAAAGTTTCTTGAAAGCTTAACCAGATATGTTGCTTCAATTAACTTGGAATGAAATGTCAGGGTGGGGGAGAGGATTAGAGATTTACTTTGTCTCTGCAAGAGAGATAGGATTTAAGGATCCTAACAAGTGACTGGGATATTTTGTGAGCATCTAAATCTTTTTCATGCTGCTCAAATTATTGAAGCCAGTCTGACTTAGGGTGCGTCGGTATATCGATGTATCAGGTATACCAAATATTTCACTCATTCCCATACCGGCGGTATTGAAATTATTGGAAAACGAATATACCGAAAATACCAGGTATACCCGAAAACCTGCCCAAGTACCTGGTTAAAATCATACCGATAGAAATACCGAACCAGTGCACGCAAACTTGCCATTCCTATTACTATTACTGCTCTCTTTTTATCCTGCGCTTGTTACGATCAAACCCCGGACAGTAAGTTATGTACACAATCTTGGCATGTGTACTGTTTTCCAACACGTGTTTCATTCAGTGCACACAGTGGCGGATGCACCAGTCTGTTTAAGATGGTAGAATGGGTGGCTTGAACCTATAACAGGTATGCTATGAATTTACGTACCGAAGCAAGTACCAAATATGGGGCACAGAAGGTTGAGCATAATCGATCCTTTGCTATGAAGAACGTACAAATACAGCACAGTAATAGTAGCTCCAGGTAATGTTTGGGGCCCTTCTTGAACATGCTATGACTAATAATGGGCTCAAAAAGTTAACCACAATAAGTGCAGTACATACCAAGTTTCCAAGCTGGAATAGTTTCGTGCACACACGTAACTGTAATGCAGTTTGTCAAGTACTCTGGCAACTCGTCAGAAACTGATTTTGCGGAGTACGTTCGTTCGTACCTGGTAACCATGGATATGAACAGCGCGCCTGGTATGTATACTGATTACTCATACAGAGCCTCTTAGTGTGTATAAACTTTACCTGGTGCTCGTTTTTATACCGACTGCGCATTGCAGCTAGAATTCTTACCTGGTAAATCTCATGCATAGTGCATACCGATTATAACGCTACTACGTACAAGCGTTCGGTACTGCTGTTTTCATACCGACTCAGCTAGTTGTGTGAACTAGTGTTAACGCACCGCTCATGCACAGTACAAGGTGTAAGTACGTGTATGGGCTAGTATTTGTAATGGGTTCTAGCTCGAAACGAAAGTCACGTAAGACTCTTTGTTTTTCATACTTTACTTTCATTCTTTTTAAAATGAAACCTTTTTCAAATCTTCAAAATATCTTGCTGCAAAAGAAGAGAAACAGATAGGGAAAATATTGCCGTCATGAAAGAGTGAACATTTATTTGTTGGCCTTGTAGAGTGTGTGCTAACTGTGTTTGATTGATAGTACAGTTAATCTGTGAAGTACCCGATCTGCGAAATTTTCTGGTACACCTGGTAATACCTGTTATTTGTCAGCCCGTATATCGTTATCTGGTTATGCTCATACCGACGGAGCCTAGTCTGACTCTGCAACCATTAAACAGCCAGCATCTCACCTAGCAAATTTTCTGGAGTATAGGGTTCTCTGATGCATTAGACTGAGCCAGTTAAAAGGAAATGCTTAAAGACATACCCCCCCAAGTGTATTTAAAGTGTGCATATGAAAATTCTCGTTTGATGACTGCTCTTTGATTGACAGCAAAGGTTGAAAATTCAAAAGATGCAGAATAGCTCACATTCCAGTGAATGCAGAGAGCCTGAGTGCATGGATTACATATTATAGCCTTGCAAGCTCAACAGGACATGGCCTTAAGCAATTAAATAGGTTTGTGTTTGCACAAGGAGGAGCATTATACAGTTATAGGAGGAGCTACAAGTTGCATAGTTGGGTGAAGTGTCTTGGATGATGAGATTGGCACTTTAAAAAGAGGCATGTGAATGTTACACAAATAATGTATGTACCTGCTTTGAAAATCAGCTAGTAAGTTTTGCTGACAGTTTGAAATAATATTTTTAAGGTACAATAAGTGCCACTTGACAGTTAAAGTAGATGTGGATTTTCATATTACATTTAGGCTTGGTGTTAAGCATTAACACTTGCAGTACAGTTGATACTTGTTCCAATGTGAAGCAAATTTGTTTAGTCTAGTTTTAGAGCTGTGCTCTTTTCAGGCCTTAGGGGAAAATTTTACCTTTTTCTACAAGTCAAACAATTGTGCCTGCACATACTGGCCGGCATTTATCTGTTTATGGCTTAATATTTCTCTGTTGCAGTGAACATGTAAGTACATTATAATCTTACATTTCTCAAAATTCTTCTGAGTAATTTTGACAAGTATGACAGCTTTGTGGATGCATTCTTGCTGAATAGGGTTAAAAATTTTTATAAAATAGAAGTCAAAAGTACAGAAGATATTATCACTGGAAGCAGACATTCATATAATTTAGTGAAACTTTCCCACCCTACTCCAGTTTGAATGAGCCAATGTGAAAACTCATTTCAGATATAATGAATGTACAAAGTAGTGAGGAACTGAAAGTCATATATCTGTTCTTTGCTACAAAGTATCAGAAGTGAAATGAAGTACATGTTCTTCCTCAACAGTGTGGACTTGTTCTTGAGCATTTCTGCTCTTTCTTAGGTCTGAGCTGTTTACATGATTGAAGCAGTGAACAATGATTTCACAAATACCAGGAAAGTGGTTTTAATCATAGTCATAGTCAGAACACTAAAGCATTTATACAATTTCTTTCAAATTGCCTTGGGTTTTCAGGCCATAGCAATTTCCTTTAGACCAATTATGTATGTTTGTGTGATTTACATAAGTACTGTGGACTTGTGGATGTACACAACAAAAAGATTTCCGACTTTGTGGGTTTTGTATGTCTTGGTTAAAATGCAAATAGCTATGCAAGTATACCTGCTCCATTGGCTATGATCAGTAAATATGATATTTTGTATTAAATTGGTCATTTTTGTGTTAGGTAGACCAGTGGGAGCTTGGACCTCAAGGTTTGAAGTATGATAGACTGTGGATGATAGTGAATGAAGCAGGTGTGTTTATAAGTCAGAAGAGGAACACAAAAATGTGTCTGATAAAACCAACAATCAACCTGGAAGAAGGACTGCTAACTCTTCATGCAGATGGTAATGTTTACTGATGTATTATGACTTTTGTTATTAATGTCTTTATGAAGTAATTTCAAATTGAGAAACCCAATGCATATGCTCAGAATTCGAAGTAAATAGGGGTGATGGGCAATTTGGCTCTCAGCAGCCAGAATTCTGATGAAAGATGATAAGGCCTAGGCAAAAAAAAAGGAGGCCTAGGCAAAAAAAAAGAAAAACAAAGAAGCTAGTTATTAAGAAGTCCACCTTCCCCATGACCTTAGGAACTGTCAATAAAAACAATAAACATAGCCCCTGTGCACACTTATATAGTTTCTGCAAACTGTATTTTCAGATCATTTGCAAAGGGATGCCTGAAAAGGAGATAAAATTTGAGCCCTGCATATGCCATGTAAGGTAAATGAGGAAGGATGCTTTTGTGAATCTGATATTGAAGATACATAGGTATTTTAGAAATTGCTGATAGTATTTGTGTCACCTTAAAATGTTATCATGCGTGCATTCAGGAAACTATATTTGTGGATTCTAAAGTACATGGTGTGTTGATTTTAAAACATTTCTTTTCCTGTTCACAATATCATATTTATTCAAGAGGAATAAATCAAAGGGGATTGTTCTTGAGAATTTTCTAAGGCTAAACCAGTACCAAGACAGCACTACCCTGCTTCACCTTCACAGTATTTTAAACCATAAATGTAGCATATTTGCCCCACCCCCACCCCCCTCAAAATTAACATTTACTCTGAAAATTAGCCTTCACTTGTGAGCACTGATTCTTAATCATTCCTGATGTCAGATTTCTCTTTGAATACAGTACTTGATGACTTGACTTAATTGTGTTGTGAGTAAGATATCATGAATATGAGTACAAGTAAAGTACTTGTAGTTCTTAGTACAAGTGCACATGTTTTATTCATGAGTAAGACTGTATTTTTGTGTACACATACCATTGCTGAACTTCCAGGATGTATCAGTATCTGCATTAGTACCAGTACAAATGTATTCTTACAAGCACAATTACAGGAAACTGTCAAAGTGTGAGTATGACTTCATACTTTCTGCAAGTATATCTTTTCTGAGTGAAAATGACTATTCATTTAGACCTTTACCAATACTCTAAATTTTTATTTGTGTCTTCCAGGTACAGAGCCAATAAGTGTGCCACTGGAAACTGAACCAAAAGACACCATGTTGGAAATAAAGAGTGTATGTGCTGATAGGTGAGAGCTAAGATTAAATACTACAGACATTTTGAAGTGGGATGTTTTAGATTTGTGTACATGAAATATCATGAATATCTCTTCCATGTAAATGGTATTGAAACCTGAAAGTCGTGTAATGTATCATTTTCTATAACCTCGGCTATTCTTAATCAAAAGTAAGTCAACATGATCCTAAATTCGTTTCATGACTCAATTTAGAGGGCCCGTGATGATACAAAGGCTGATGAAAAGTTTTTAATGGTTTAATATGCTATATATTATCAAAGGAGCTTGAATGTGCAGATGGCACTCTTTTATTTGGGATATTTCTTGGGAATTGTTAACACTCTTTTCACCCTATCCTATCATCCCCACCAACTGCCCTCTCTTCCAAGCTTTACATCTGTTACTTCATGCAGTACAGTTAAAGTCCCATATCTGTTTAACAGGTGCCAAACTTTTGACTGTGGAGATGCTGTTTCTGACTGGGTGACAGCAGTACTCGGGCAACGATGCAGGCTTCACAGACAAGATTTAAGCTATGCAAGAAGGCGACGTACTGAAAGTAATTAATACATTGAATTGTTTAGTACTAGTAACACTGGTACACACAAATTTCTCACTTCTGCACCTTTTTCCAGTAAAATGAGTTAGAGTATCACGGTCATGATTTTAGACCATGTGTATGATGTAATCTTCTTTCTTTAGTAACAAGTACCACAGGTTAGTGGAAAAAGTTGTTGAAAATAGGTATGTATTATCTTTGGTTTTTAAGGTCATGTGACCCCTTTAAATATTTTCATGAAATGTAGCAATGAAATCCTGTCTCAGGGGATACATTCAAGTGTATATAATTGAAATATAGGGAGCTTGCACCAAAGGTCAAAAGGTCAAACTCAGCAGACACCCTAATTGTTCTGGAGGACAGCACGCTATGCACCATATTGATTCACTACATGACCTAGCGTCTACATGTGTTGTTTGTCTTCCAGAAGGTAGTTGCGTTAGTTGACTTTCGCACATGTGCAAGCTCCCTATAGGAACCATTTTAATTGCATGTTACTAAAGTCACTTCAGAAAGCAAGGTCTTATCATGGAAGTAATGAATGTTGCCTTGTCAAAGCAGACAGGAAATGCAGATACTTCAAGTTGAATAGTACATGAGTTGCATGACATATCTTCATGCAAATTAATTTTTTAAGGAGGTAAATAAACTTCCACCAGGTTTTCAGTGCCGTTGCAAAGGGTTCCCCCCAAGACTTTTTGTTATTGAAGTGCATGTGTGCGCTACAATCTTGGCGTTACACCTCAGGCGGGCTTACCTACATGACTGAACGTTGAAACTGGAAGTTCCACACTGTTTGGGTCCGTTTTTACTATCTGTACTATCACTGTACAGGCAGCTAATGTTAAGCCTGTCTATGATTTTTTACCGCTTTCTTGCACACATTCTAAATAAGTCCCGATGAAGGACCTCCTTCATAAATAGAAACAGCTTGTAATGTAGAGTGAAATGTTACTGATTGATGAAATACTGAAAGTTTTTATTTCAGAAAGAAATTTTAGTTGAATGCACACTTGCTTTTTCATTAATACAGTAAGAATACATGACTTGAAATTCGCAAACAAAGTAATCGGCGGATGAATTTATGGTAAAGTTTAATGTGATGCGAGCTGGATGCGGGCGACGTATTAAAAGAATGTTTGACTTGCACATGCGGAGCAGTTTATATATTTTTAAATTGGCCCAATTGTGTATGAGAAGTTTAAATTATGACCAATCCCGAAGAAGCGATTCTTTTGCACTTCCGAAAGTTATGGCCGCAAATTTTTTTTGAAAAAGATATGACTAGCTATAAGTATCACTGGAGTTACAGAAGGCGAGTCGAGTAGCATCAATTGCAGCAGGCCATAGACGGGAGGAGCTGGCCGGGAGCTGTCAGAATGCCTGTTCGATTTAGCAACAAAATATTTTTATGCGGGTGATTTTCGGGAGCATAATTCGGGATGCTGAGTGTATTAAATCGCCAAAAATTACGGCATTTGAGTTTTGGAGGGGAATTTGGGGATCTTCTTTTCAGCGGCGACAATGTAAAATGATTGAACTCACATCCATCGTTAAAGTAACACCACAGTATGTGTGAGTAGGCCTACTGTGAAGTTGCGCCTGGTCAGGTATTGGGTATTTACGGCGGCTTGAAATGAAGGATCACCTTCTTGGTTGATACAATATCGTTCATGATGGCGGCCAAGTTATTGTTGTAGGCTATTGTATTTGGCTCTCGTGAGTGCAGATAGTTCCTACCCGACTTTTGGGAGTACCTAACCCCCACCCCCACCTCAGCGATTTACACATAGCCTATTAATCAAAACTTTTGCTTATTCAAAAATGCAAAAAGAGAAAAAAATGCAATTTTTGGACTTCATTTTAAACCACCTGAATTTGTAACACAAGCAGAACTCAAGTGCTCAGAGTTGCAAAACAGGGACTCTGTTTCCGCACATTACAATGAAATGTATTTGCAAGCAAATACAGTTGTTCTAGTTTGTCCATGGTTTTGTGAAGTTGGATGTTGCATTTCATTTGTCTGTACTTGATCATTTAAATTGTCTGTGGCATTGAAGTACTATGCGTAGGAGTAAAAGAGAAAGCAGGGTGGTTTACTAAAGCATTATGGGTATTTGAAAGGTCCATTAACTTATCCCAGACAGCAGAAATCCTCTTAGCTATCTGACAACTGCACCATCTAGATCAAGCTACAGTAGTAGTGTGTTCATTGTTTAAATTGCTGAAGTCTGTATTCTGCTAAATAAAGTACTGCCTGTAATTTTAATGCTACTGTAGTCATGGATGTATTACCTGTAATTTGACCTCATGTTTCACTAATCTGCATAAGTCATGTTTGACCAATGAGAAAGATACTACGGTTTGAAGTTATCGTACTTCAATGAAAGTGCAGTCACCAGTTGTTAACAGAGGTAAGTGGGGACAGGGGGTGGATTCCTATTAATGCAAGAGCTCCATTAAAACAGCGCAAGGTGATGACATGTCCACTGTTAGTATATTATTAAGGTAAATTTAAAAAAACTTCATGGTATGAAAATTAACATTTCATAGCTAAAGAAACAACTGTTTTTTGAACATAAGAAAAAATTTCATAGTGTAGCCCTTGTATATGTAGCTATCCATGAACCACTTTCACAAAAATGTGTCCTAGATACATAGTGCCTGTAGGTTTAAAGGAGAACTTTTTAAAATTTTGGTTACATCACTGAGTCCCTTATGTTTATACAAAAGTCCTTATGAAACTGAAATCACCAATTAACACTTGTCACCCAGCTGATTCCTTTTTTTTTTTTTGTTCTCAGATTCAGAGATGTTGGGTTCCAGTAAGATGTCCTTGGCAAATTCTGAGCAGTACCTGCTAATAAGTACCCAGAGCTCCCATGACCTTCTGAGCTGTCTCCCAGGGCACCAACTAGGTAATCTGATGGACAGATTTAGGGCCAATTTTATCATATCAGGTGAAACAGAGGCTTATGAAGAGGATACATGGAAGAGGATAAGAATAGGAGAGAATGTTTTTCAGGTGAGAAGGAAGACAACTTCTAATATATCACTTGAAGTAAGAGATAAGAAGTTGTTGGCACAGTCGGGTGCCAATGTCTCCAAGAAGTACGTTCAATTTTCTCACAAATTATTTTGAATGTAAATTATATGAATATTTCTCCATTTGAAGTGATTATGGATGTAACATAAAAAGAAGGGGGATGCCGACTAGACAGAAGGTTTACTATATCAAAGGTTTAGTGGACTGAAGATCCACTTGGCCAAAATTCCTTTTTGGGTTAGAGCTAGGGTTAGGATTTGGTGTACATACAGAATTAGGGTTAGGATTAAGACAAAAATTAGCCTTGGGTAGGATTAGGGATTATGGTTAGGGTAAGGATTAAGTTGTGAACTAGGTTCTTTGGTCTAGGGAACCTTCATTCTAAAGAACCTTCAGTCTAGTGAACCTTGGATCTAGTCAACCTTTGATGTAGTGAACCTTCAATCTAGTGAACCTTCAATCTAGTTAACTTTAGATCTTGTGAACCTTTGATCTAGTGAACCTTTGATCTAGGGAACCTTCAATCTAGTGAACCTTTGATCTAGGGCACCTTCAATCTAGTGAACCTTTGATCTAGGGAACCTTTGATCAAGTGAACCTTTGATCAAGTGAACCTTCGATCAAGTGAACCTTTGATCAAGTGAACCTTCAATCTAGTGAACCTTCGATTTAGTGAACCGTGAAACTAGTTAACTTTCAATCTTGTGAACCTTTGATTTAGTGAACCTTCAATCTAGTGAACCTTTGATCTAGTGAAATCTGCCCAGTAAAGAGCAATAAACGGATACAAGGTATATGTATCTGTTTTCTGAACAAACATTTTGTTTTTAAAAGTGACCAAACTAATTCATTTGTGTCTGTGCATATAGATCCTACTGGTATTCTACTGGTTGCATAGATTTTGTTTCAGATAATGTAGGTGGGCTTTTAAAGGCTTTGTCATCTATGACTGGATTGTGCATAGTCAAATAGTTTCACTTGATCTCAAGTTCAAATTGTGTCAGACTTTCACGTGAGAAATCAACGTAAGATCAAACATAATTTAATGAAGTACCCAGTTTTTTGGCTGGTAAACCTTTTATGAGCCATACATTGACTATACTCAAATGTACAGTGATCTCTCTTGAAAAGTTCAGTTTTCCTCTTCATGATTGTATGCAGAATGTAAATCCAAACCATTCTTTGATGTATATTTCTGATGAGTAGATGATCTGTTCTATAGACTGAGTTGTCTTTGATAGCATTAATAATGGTTATGTTTGGCATGATACTTGCTAGATTTTGAAGACACTTGCTAGATTTTGAACATGAAAGTGTAACAAAGTTTTGTCTGGAAAGACCAGTATGAATTAGGTCCATTGAAGGAAAGTAATGCATACGTGGTTTCAAAAGCTTTTAGACCTTCAAAATGGTGATTTACTAGGTGGAAAATAATAGACAGTTGAAAATAGGTTCACTGGATAACTGTAGTTTCAAGAACAAAGGTTCTTACAGAGCAGGCCAGAATTATAAGAAAATTTTCAGGTTGGTCACTGACAGTGGCATAGCCAGCAGGGGGCAGGTGGTGGGAGCCCACCAGTTGAAACTCTTGCCCCCCAAGTGAAGTTACAGACCAAGAAAAAATATTTTGATACACGCCAAATATGTATATCTACAGGCTACATGATGATGTCTATTGCAATTTTGTCAGTCCTAGAATTATACTGTACGACTAGAATCCGATTATGAGCAAGTTCACCACAGGACTCTTATCTGCCAAGTACGTCCAACTTCAGTATATTTAGCCCAAGAATGGCGACACCAAACTGAGGGTCTGAGCTCTGTCTACCTCAAGTCGAATTTATCAACTTCCATTTATATCTACCCTGACATACTGATGCATTGACTTTGTGTGTGACAGTCATTGACCATTTTCGGTCTACTTTTGGGCTAAAAATCCAAGAAGCTCCAAGAAGTGGGAAGAATTTCAAAGTGGGGCCTGAACATATTCTTGCTTAGAACACTCGGGAAGTGCCATTTCTGGCCATCTGGGAGTTTGTAAAGCCGAAAATTTGTGGTACGCTCTGCGCCAACTAATGGTGGTGCTCTGCAAGAAACATATATTAACATTTTTCATAGATTGATTTTTTTTTTGCATTAGATGAGAAATTGCAGACATGAGATCCATATTTCAAGGCTGGGTACATGCAGCTCAAAACACTTGAAAAGTGCCGTTTCCGGCCATCTGAGGGGTTTGTAAAGCCAAAAATTTTTTTGTACGCTCCACGCCAACCGATTGTGGCACTCCGCCTAAATCCCCCCTCTGCCCCCCCAGATTGAAAAGTCTGGCTATGCCACTGGTCATTGGACAACCTTGAAAAGCATAATATTTACTTATTTGAAGTATTTTTGGTTGTCCAAATGATGATTGACAAACAAAAGATGATCAATTGTATTTCATGTTGCTACCAAGCAACAAATGTTTATTTTGTATTCTGTATGCTTCCAGTGATCATTTTCTGATACTTTTCTTTTATATTTATGTTTCAATGATGGATGACAGTCCATATCTTTGTCTCAGTACCAAATCTAAAGGGGGTTTTTATGATATACTTTAGTGAACTATTCAATTATTTACAAATGTCCATTGGACAAGCTCAAAGAGGGAAAGTGGTCGTCCAATGCAATTTTTACCTGTTTCAGGTAACAGAATCAGTGTTAAATTTTAGCCCTGCTAGGGAAACTCACTCCTTTTGTAGCTCAGTAAATAAATGTTTTCCCAAACTTTCAAAATTTCCAATGATAAAACATTCATAATTCTTGTGTGCGTAATATAGTTGAGAAGAAATGCTATTGCTTAAGTAACTTGGTGAGACTGAATGATTGAAAGCAATGTCCTATCAAATTCTATGTTAATGCTTATATATATACAGTTACTGTATTTTCTTTTACAGTAAGCCTGGTTTTAGTGAGAATGGTTCTGATCTTTCCTGTTGTGTTAGAATACTATTCACAGTGGGCCCCTCATGTCAAAAACCTGTAACATATGTCAAAGTCTTGGGATTTTGTTGAAACTAAAAGCTTCAGGGAGAAAAACAAGGACTACATCTAGAAGAGTCTTAAACCTTAGGGAAAATGGTACTACCCTAACTGTAACCCAGTATATTCATGATTTTGACTGTCATCTGCAGACCAATCATTGGTGATGGCATGATAAGCCAGGGATATTATTTGTAAAAATGTTGAGGTAAGTCAGGAAAAACAAAATCTGAAAATGGTCCCCATCTAATTCCCTAGGGCTATTTCAATGCATACATTTCATATAGTGTTAATGTCATTTCCTATAGTGCTTAGGGCATGAATAGTAGCAGAAACTGATTTTGTTTCTTGAAAAATATTGAAGCAGGTTGCAGAGAATTTTGAACACATGCAATCCTTGGAAAAGTGAAATTCCAAATCTGACAGGTATTTTGAGCCAAATTTTTGTTATTCTTGAACTGTGTGTAAAGTTTGATTTTCTGACTCTTTAACACAGACAAAACTGAAATTACCAGAATAGGAAGTTAATTAAATGTAGAAGGATGGAAAGAAATAGTTGAAGTTACAGTAATTGCTTCCCTAAAAAAATGTAAACAATCTTGGTGTAATTTTTTTTTTCTTTATTACTAATACTAGACAGTGAAAATATATTTAGGAGGCATACTGATCCTGGTAGCAAATGACTTAAATTTATTGTCGTGTGATTAAGTAATATGATCTCTGAGGTATATACTACTTTCATAGTAAAAGCTTGTTCATATTCCAAGGTCTATTGCCATGTGCAAAAAATTTTGCAGCTTGCTGGCTGCATTCAAGGTATGCATGGTTGCATATATTTTACTGTGACATATTTGACATTTGAACTGGCCTAAAGACGTAAAAATATGCTGTGGACACTTTTGTTTACCATACATAAGCTTCCTTTAGGGGAAACATCCAAAATACCTACATTCATTGATTGCCTATGCATTCACTCTCATTCAGAGGCGTACCCAAATACATCCACAAACAAATGTGCACATTTTTAACACACACTGCTAAGAAGTATAATCCAAATCTGTAGCAGTGAAAGGGAGCATTTCAATCCTCTCAACAAGGAGATTGTAGTGGTTTTAGATTCTCTGAATAGCTAATTACAAACAAGGGCTTCTTTGTGATTGTACATGTATTCGGTCTTTTGTGATTCTATCTTATTGTTTTTGTCTGTCAAAGTTAACTATGAAAACATGCGCAGTTGAAATTAAGTTGATGAAATGGGGGTAAAATCTGTTGACTGGCTCTTTATCTCCTCCAGGTTACAGAAGCCTGTGTGAGATGTAAAATGATAACAATAGATCAGCTGAACGCCAGTGAGACAAAAGAAACCTTCACAAAGTTAGCCGACAGAAGAGAAGGAAAGGTAAATTTACAAACCAGTGATGTCTTTATTCATGTCTTAGAGTGGCATGTTTTTCAGGCTTGCTTGGCTTATGTATGGTGTTGGGAGTTTGGGAAAGTACCCCAGTCCTAGTACATGGTTAGGCAGAGACAATGTGGGGGGGGATAGGGGTAGTTAGGATGGAAAGAATGGAAGAGGACAGAGGTAAGGAGGTAAGTGCAAGGAACCTGACAAAGAGTCTTCAAAGTGATGCTGAGATTTCTTTTGTTTTGTAGTAATCTTTTACAACATTTGCTGGCTACTCCACAGTTCTAAAGGCATCTGGTGACTGTGGTAATGGCATTTTCAGTTTATATTGTGTTGTGTGTTAGCAGTTCCTCTGCTAACTTCATTGTTACATATTTTCTTCTGATGTTGTTGTTTCAATGTTTCTTTTTATATATGTATGACTTCTGTACCTCCAAGAGAGAAATGTAGTGTCAATACAGAACAAGACAATGTTTTTCAGAAACATATTTCATCAAGTCCTCATAATGACATGTGCTTAAAGAGGGGTTGAAGAGAGCTAATTTTATCCTTTGGAAAATGGCACTGTGTTGAAAGGCAATGCAATTCTCTATTCTCTCCTCTACATCATGTATTCGTTGGTTTATGAGTGGAAGGGAGGAGTGAGGTGGATGTGTTGTGCTTTGCTTTCAATTATTTAACAAAAGGGGCATTTAGTTTTCTCATCAGTTTCACAAGAAAACAAAGGTAATAATCCTCTCCTACGTTAAAAAGTGTGAAAAAAATATTTTTTTTGGTAAAATTAACTCTGTAGGTACACTGCACATGAGTCTTTGCCCACTCTCCCTTCCCCTTCCCCCATGGGTATATTAAGGAAATTCAGAAAGTAATGAAGTTTAACAGTGAGACTCATTATTGTATCCCTATCATATGTCTTACAAATAAATAGGAACCTGCCTTGTCGAAATTAAAGTTTGTGTTGTGAAATTGAAATCATTCATATCACAGGGCTGATACAGTCATAGAAAATCCTCAGATAACTTTCAAATTTTCAGGGAATGACACAGCAGTTGTGGAATCTTTCTTCAATGTTGGTTATGGAAAATCAATATTTAAAGAAAGAAGTAATGGAATTTTATGCTAACCTCACATAGTACTTGGACATTTTGTGTGAAAATAAGTCTAGAGTATTGCTTGCAAGCATTTTCTTACATTTTAAATAATAGAGTGGGTGGTTGGTGGATTGTATAGATGTGAAAAGAGGTGAAGGACATCTTGATGGTTATAGTTCTATGGCTCGGTACCATTATTTTAGAGTGATGACTGACAAAACTGGTGACAAAAGACTTGAAAATTTACAAAAAAAATGGGTATTGAAGAATTGGTCATGGAAAATCCTAATTTTTTTCATGAAAAGTCATAATATCTTACAAATGTGAACCTCTTTGAATTTGTAGATCAGGTTTGGTATCTTGATGAAGAGGATTGATACACAGTCCACAGGAACAAGGATAGAAGTAGGTACAGATGTAGAAGTGTTGGAGTAAAGATGGAACCATAGACCCATAGGGAACATGAGCCAGTACCTGAATATTTAGTGCCAGTACCTGGATGTTTTTTTGCCACTACCTGGATGTTTAGTGCCAGTGCCTGGATATTTCATTACTATACCTGGATGTTTTTGTTCCAGTACCTGGATGTTTGAGTATCAGTTTATGGATGTGTGAGCTCCATGGATGTTACATTGTCAGTACCTGCATGTGCTAGAGCTAGTACATTGCATTTTATGTGAAATAAGTTGAAAGAAGTAAACGTTTAAGCTTTCAAAGGTTGAGAAGAGCCTAGTTGGGATGATTTGGTGATACTTGACTAAGTTCTATTTTAAGTTTATGGAATGACATGAAATCATGACATTTAATAGTAATGCTAACAATAATGGTATTAAACAAACAATAAGGACACCTTATAATCACTTGTGTTTTAAATTTTGTACCTGCTTGGGTTGCATCCTTTACTTTGTGTGTGAACATTCCATGTAATGAAGTTTGTGTGTTTCACTCTTCCACTCCAAGGAATAAAACCTAATGTGCACTACAAAACCAATGCTAGAGTTCTATAAACTTCATCTGAATTCCAAATACAAAAACTACTTCTAATGTATTCCTTCAATTTATAATATTGTCATTTATTACATTCAAAATGCATTTACCAAAATAGTATTATATCACATTTTTTAAGGAATTCTCATTTATTCATACCTACTCAATATAGAAGTACATTTTAATCTCTTAATAATTTCTAACTTGATATTTTGTACCAGATTGTACTCTTAAATCAATAACAGTGGAATATGCCATTATATTCTTTGATACAATTATTTTTACCAGAAAGTATAGCAACAGAGGGGAATCCTGTTTTACATAAAAACTGCCAAAAATGTTTAAAATATTGTAATATTTTTGAGAAGTCTAATAAAAATGTATGCAAATCAAGTGCAATAAGAATCTTTGAAAAAGTTTTACTTCATTCATTGAAATGTTTCTTCACATGCTAATTTGCCATTGAATTGAAACCTTTTGCACTGTGAGCTCGGAGTGCTATCCTTCTGGATGATACTGTTGGTATTTACTAAAGTGTACCTTAAGTCTAAAATTTCAAAAATATATGGTGCAAAGCTTGAAAAATACATCCAAATGGTCCAAAACCCATCTCCACAGGACATTCCTGAGCTGAAAAATCTAAAATGTTGAAGCTTATTCACTCACTTCAATATGTTAGATTGCCCAATAATTTTTGATGTCATTCTTGTACTAACTCAAATTACTGTCTTTGTTTTTCTTTGATTGCACCTTTGATTGCACCTTGTAAGTGTTCTCCACAGGTCCAAATTTTGCCCGGGCACTTGTCTCTGATCTGGCAGATGACACTGATTGCCATCTTAGGGGTGTGGTCTAAGGAAAGGGTGCCCCCTCCCCTATGGCAAATTTTTGCTCACATAAGGTAAGCTAGATGCAAAATGGTGCTACAATTGGTGCTAAATTGTAATTAAATATATCACCAAGAAAGTTTTTCATCAATCGTAATTCATGACTGTATTTTTTCAATCAGATACTTAACTTCTGGGGAGGCGGGAGAGTGTTCAATTCACTTTACAAACGTTTCCAAAAGAGGTGAAAGCAATATTTTTTGTCTGGGCGGCCAAGGTTTATGTGCAGGTGGCAAACTTTAAGACCGGGTGCTAACCCAAGGTCTTCAGATTTTGTCCGGGCGTGCCGCCCGGACAATACGGCTAGTGGAGAGCACTGCTCGTGTCAAAATGTGATTGCTGTCTTACTGTTATAGAATGTCTTGACCAAAAATGCCTTCTCCATACAACATGCTCTGCAAGGGAACATGTAATGATTCAAGGTCATGTAAACATATTTATTTCAAAAGGAAGCAAAAGCAGGTAATGCGAGTTGTACAAAAAGGACATCACAATTTATTGCTCAATGGACTATTTCATATTAGGTGGATAAATTTCAACATTTTATATCTTGGGAACAGCGTAAGCTATGAAAATGGGAGTTGGCTGAATGAAATTCATTTTCTAATGTTTAAACTATATTCTTGTAATTTTAGACTTAAGGTCCACTTTAATAGCAGTCGTTTAAACTAGTATTGGAATTGTTAGGAATAAGAACGAGAGATATGGCTAACTAAAGGTGAGATTAATGTGGGCTGAACCAAGGTCCACATTCACTGCAACAGTGAATTGTTTTCTGCCTTCGTTGGAGTCCAGAACCACGTCCTGTTTACCATGGTCCAGTCATCAAATACTGTACAGCAGTGTACATATGTCATGTTTTAACTTGATATGTGGTAAGGTAATATAGATAATTATGTAGGATTTTGTAGCAGCATATTGACTAGTTTTGAATTTTAAGAAATGAAAGCTATGAAAATAAGGGTTCATTTTTGCTTGAGAAGTGTCTAATGGTGTTTGAGAATTAAAGTGTAACAAGAATGGGTCCAGCCAAGGGGCAAATAGCTCCTCATTTCTGCTTAGTTTCAGCCTTGAGATGAACAAAATTGTTTTATTTGTAAATATGTTATGTTCTGTAGATGTTCTGAACATTTTTTGATCTGGTCCTGAATATGTAATTTAAACTTAGTCTGGAGGGTAAGAAGATCGGTGTAACAATGAAATGTTCATTTGGTGAGTTAAAAACTACTTATCCATCTGTTCTTGGCTTGTTTGAAATATTTTTCAATTTTTATCTTCATTTATTATTTTCTCGGGATTTGCCATATGGATTTGGTGCTGTACTGTTTTTTTGTTTTTTTTTGCAATGGTAAACAGAAATGACATCATTCAAGAGATCATTTCAGAGCATGAAGTTCAACCCTGACAATGGTCCAATAAAATTACAGTAGTTATACTTTGAATTTTTGAGTCCTTTGATCTGTTTAATTTGTTGTTGTCATGCCTACATTATGCATTGTTTCAGTGCCTTCTGGTATTTTAGATGATCAAGAAGGCATTGTTATAGTAGTGTCAGGCCTCAAGACAATGTTAGTCTTGGGGCCAATTTTTAATTGTGGCCTCATCTATGTGCCATAATTGCCTCTGCCCCTCTTCCCATTACCTTCCAGCATGAAAATTTTTCAAGCATTATTGTATACCATTACATTAACTTTCCTTTCAAAATGGGCTACAACCGCGGCCTGATTTGCCGTAATCTGTAAAAGTCACGCTCGTTCGCAAGTTTACATAAGCTCTAAACTTGACACTCATTAAACCTCATCCTTTACATTGGAAAAGAACTTGCCTAAAATAGTGGATGTTATATTTTATATTTTCCTGGTAATATTTAAGCAGGATATCTTGGGAACTTTAAATAGAAATTTTTTGGTCGTCAGGTATTTTGAGTGACTCGGTTGCTTGTTTGGTGGACCTGGTAGCTTGCTAGACAGGGACGATGCTAGAACTTCTCCTACAGAAGGGGAGAGGAGCGCGGCTGGCTGCTCAGAACCTTTTATGATGCAGAAATCTACATCAAATGCATAAAGTACTTAAGAGCTTTCGGTCAGAGGGAGGGGATGGGGGTTATACCCATTTGGCAGTCGCCTCGCGATCCCACCACCTGCCAGCCCTGAGTCTGGTATGTGAGTCTCACTATGAACGAATCAACTCTTTTACTGTTATCATCCCCAAATTCGGTTACCATAACACAGATCTGCCCTTCTCAACTGCATGATTCCAACATGCATGCTACATAACTTTGATGACAAACCAGAACTCACAACCCTTGTCTAAAATTCAGATAATTTGGATAATTTAAGGGTCTGAGATCCAGTCTAGGTTAGTTAGTTAGAGGAGGTTTTACGGCCCAGTTTCTAACAATTGGTTTAAGTCGAGATCCAATCTCACTATGAACGAATCAACTCTTTTACTGTTATCATCCCCAAATTCGGTTACCATAACACAGATCTGCCCTTCTCAACTGCATGATTCCAACATGCATGCTATATAATTTTGATGACAAACCAGAACTCACAACCCTTGTTTAAAATTCAGATAATTTGGATAATTTAAGGGTCTGAGATCCAGTCTAGGTTAGTTAGTTAGTTAGACGAGGTTTTACGGCCCAGTTTCTAACAGTTGGTTTAAGTCGAGATCCAATCTCACTATCAACAAATCAACTCTTTTACTGTTATCATCCCCAAATTCGGTTACCATAACACAGATCTGCCCTTCTCAACTGCATGATTCCAACATGCATGCTACATAACTTTGATGACAGAACAGAACTCACAACCCTTGTCTAAAATTCAGATAATTTGGGTAATTTAAGGGCCTGATATCCAGTCTAGGTTAGTTAGTGAGTTAGACGAGGTTTTACGACACAGTTTCTAACAATTGGTTTAAGTCGAGATCCAATCTATGATACATGACATTGCATAAATAGACACATGCATATAGAGCCCAATTTGGTAAGCCCGTATCATTGCAACTTACACTACCAAATGCAGACAACTGATTATTTGTGCTATGATCGGATACTCGCGTAAGTCTCCTACGTGGTGTGCGAAGTCTTCGTCATGCGTGCAGTGTACTTCATTGTTTACCCTCCAAAATGACGTCACATTGCGTGGCTGCTTAATGTCTGTGGCAGTACGGTTCGTGACGTGAATTTTGGACCGGGCTAATTGTTTTTGAATTTAGGTGCGGTTTTACGGCTCAGTTTCTAACCAATTGGTTTAAGTTGGGCCGTTTGTGAAATAGTTATGGACCTGCAGTGGGCTACCGGCCATCTTTTGTGTCACTGATCTTTTGGTGAAACCGCATAGTCCTGTCGGGAGCTGAGCAATGGCCGCACCAGGATCTGCCCGACAAAGACCAAATTTCCTGGGTTAGTAACTGGGGGCTTCGACGTCAGGTCGCCAGGAGGCGGAGCTACAAATTTCGGCATGCCCTTAACAATATCTTTGATAGCAACTTTCGGAAAAGAACAGCAGCAAATTAAAGTTGAAAGCTTTTACGAATTAACAGGTAAAAGATTGGTTTTTGAGTGGCATAGAGGTTTGTTGGGCAATTGAAAGTGACTCGGTGCAGAGCCTGAATGCAGGTTTGTCATGGAAATCTTATTTACTGAAAAATTTCGGCGCGCTTTGCGCGCATTCGTCACGGTTTGCACTTCATCTCACGACCATTATTAAGGTAATAATATACATGGGACTATTCTGATCACAACGCTTTCCGAAAAACAAAGACTACATCTCCATGTATCTGTAGACCTAGCATCAGTATGGAATCTATCAATCTAAGTTGTTGCATAATGTGGAAGATTTGAAGTACGTATTTCCCGTTATACATTTTTCAAATATTTTTATCGAGAGCTAATTCGCGCACAGCCATTACAGGTATATGTAGATGGTGATTTTTAATTAATACACTTACGACGGAAAAGCATTCTGAAACCCGCTTGCCAGTTCTTCACCCCTTTTGCTATACCTATCAGGGAGTTCAAATATGGCCCCCTGGCCCCCCTCGGCAATGCCACTTGGTGTGGGCCCCAGTATATGATCAATTGATGGATCATGTATAAACAT
>WURT03596928.1:7151-21130 GCA_009936505.3 Holothuria glaberrima
TGAACGCTATGTACCAGCATTATTCCTTTATCCCAAGGCGAAATGTAAAGTAGGTGAAAGACTTAAAGGGAATCCCCCAAAACCATCTAAACTTTAAAAATAAAAAAAAAAAAACTTTGGAGATTTATTGAACACGGGAGTTTGCAGAAATACATGTCTTACAGATTTCGGCGCAAACGCTTAAAATAAAATTCCCGTTAACTGATTGTTATCTTAATAGCGTCACGTGGAAAACAACGGACAGTAATTTCTAGTTAACATAGTCAAACAACCTCTCTACTGAAACAAGCTAAATTTTATTTTTATTTTTGTGTGAGTTAAAATTATTTTGGCCAAGGCCAACGAGGTACCACCCACCACAAAACCACTGGTTTTGAGTCCAGTATTGTGAGACTTGATAAACCGGTGTGAAACGAATTGGGCCTCAAACAAGGTTTGAAAGTTAGATAAATGGGAAATGTTGTAAGTTGTTTGTACATGTAGACATACCAATGGACGTCCACTAAATAAATCTCACGCAAGCTATTTTCATATGTTGTTGGCTTCGTATAAACAGGGTACCGTTTGCCACAACTCATTAAGGACCTCTTGGTCCTCAGTCCACTTGGGGGCCACCATTTTGACATCCCATACGGTCACCTGATTTCCAAAATGCTTCCTCATTGGTCATGGAACACCAGTCTCGTTGCAGTCGGGTCGGTGACAGGCACACACTTCCCCGACGCGACTCAACTCAAACGCAACGGCTTACAATTTTACAACGAATATCAAAAAAGTTTCATACGCCCGATTTCCTTAGAACTCCTAAAAACTGTTGCAAGTGGGTCGGGTCGCAATCAAATTTTGCGGTATACTGCACTGA
Organism: Holothuria glaberrima; assembly: GCA_009936505.3. Taxonomy (NCBI): domain Eukaryota; kingdom Metazoa; phylum Echinodermata; class Holothuroidea; order Aspidochirotida; family Holothuriidae; genus Holothuria; species Holothuria glaberrima. The sequence goes on from WURT03596928.1 coordinate 8,014, forward strand.
CGCGATTCAAACCCGACGGCCATTTTTTGTTGCGTGGCAATTGGGTCGGAGCAGAGTGCGGTAGCCTTTACTTTTATTGCAGCTTCTGTACCAGCATAAAGCTTCAGCGTCACGATCTTCATGCACCACCAAATCCATTAGTATAAATGCGATTATAGAAAACTCTATAATTAGTCAAATTCGATTTCTGCGCTCTGTCAAGTAAGTGCGCATCAAGATCCATTTTAAGTTGGTAAAATGACTACGTTACTGGGCAGCCGGGACGCCAACTGTGTTCCTTCATCGCTTTCGGCATCTTTGGATCACCTAGAACCATCCAGTGTGATAAATTTGTACAGCCACAGGCCTCATAAGGTTTGAGTCCATACGTTTTCGCATTTGTCATCTCTTAATGTCACTTATACGCCGGTCGATATGGTTTTCAAGGGAAAGCAAAAACTGTCTGCCCACTGACACATAACCTAAGGCTTATGTTTACCACTGCCCACAAGCATCCCGAACCACCAAATGGACTGGCTAACAAGAAATATATTAGATCTTTTTGTTGTCTATTTTGTGCGCTTTGAACTATCCAGCATTTGGAATAATTAAATGCATCATTCTGTTGCTCAAAAGTTTTTACATACCCAATTATTCTAGAGGATTTTCCTCAGCTCCCTCTACCAGTTACCCGTCGACACCATTAAAATGAGGAAACTATTTGAATAATCATCATTGTGGTATGTTGTGCAAATCCGATGTCCTTTTGGAAATAAAATTAGCGGCCCCATAGTATTCGTATACCCTCATTACTTTGAAACATCCCCGAGGGGACGTTGACCATGGACCCCAACAGGTGCCTTTAGGCGGGACTCTGGACTCAACACTGTCAAGGGGGAGACTGGAGCTCCTTCGTGGCCTTAGGCACCGTTGCGCGTGTCCGGTCCCTAGGATTTCAGAATAAATTTCCACCTTTGGCCATGTTAAACCATGAATTTCTAGAAACAATCTACGTCCTGTAGGTGTCATTCGAAATGTTACAATATAGTTTCGCTGAAAATCATTAGAAGATATTTTGGACTACAGGTCGGTTTCATGAGGACGGTGGTCGTCATTCGTGGGGGGAGAAGGTAAAAGACGATAGGGGTTGCCTTGGTTTTAAAAGCCGTGATTTCCTTCAAGATAATGTAAGAGGAATCAAAAGCGCCTTTGGAGAGATGCTCTATTAATAGTTGTTTAATTATGTAAACGAGCAGTTATGTATATTCTTTCAGTTATCATAGAAAAAGTTTCGTATTTTTTACATTATTCTGTTTCTTGTAGCCGCCGTTGCCAGGTAGCCCTCAGTTTCGGTACAAAAGGGAACTTTAATTTTTAAAAAAAGAAACCCTTGGTTACAACCTGTAGTAGTTGTCAGAAAACTTACTTTGCTTTTCGTGTGTCTTTTTTTATTTTCGTCCCCACCGACATGTTCCGCCAGAGACGTAAACCATTCGAGAAGTCTTGCCGTACGTCCAGTAGCCTACAGAGAATATAACAAGGACATTCCAAACAAGTTGTTGTACAGAAAGCGATAATCACGCAGCTGTTTTATATATTAGACCGGGGACGGGATAGTCCACCAGGAAACATTCACTGACCGTATGCATTCGCATGTACTGTTGGATTTATTATTAATGATATAAACGAGGACCAAGTGTACGCCATAAAATACATGTTAAATAGTTAAAATAGTTTATGTCACCCTCAATTTAGAGCTTTAGTTTTAAATAAAAGGATGGGGCCCACAACCCATCATCAAAAAAGCATAAAGAAGCCAAACTTTTCCGACAGCAAATACCCTGCTGATTCCCCCATCCGACCAGCATCTTTGCTACTGTGGTGCACGCACGTGGTGCACCGAAGAAAATCATTTTAGTGTGTTGAAGACATTTTGCATTAATTAACCATTTTTTTGCATATTGATATTTTAATATCTTAAAATAAAAAAAAATGTCTAGATGTTTTCCTCTTGTCCCCGAAAAAAAAAATATGAATATATGGGGCAAGTGGGCAAGCGACAACAGCTTTGCTACCATTGTTTTACTAGAATGGCCGCTACAAAGGAGCCACCTCCTCAGTAACACCCAGCTCAGAGGATACGGTTTAGAAATAGAACGTTTATGAGGATACTTTAATAACGCTGCAAGTATTTAACGTATTGTTTTCTTTGGTAAACCTAGTTAAAATGATTTTTCATAAACTGTAGCCTGTCACCCATCCTTATTGTTGGTAAAGACGGGTGGCCCCTTTCCCAGCTTATGATCCCATTACTCCGCAGAGGGAAATAAACCTGCAGCCTTATATTACTTAACCGGTCGGATAAATACAGGAAATTTTTGCTACCCAATAGGGGCACAGAGAATACTGCATACTTTGGTTGATTGCTAGAGTAATATTTCGTCCATCATTCATTCACTCGTGAACACAACTGACCCTCTGTCCACGAGATATTACAGTTAGAAAGACTTTCGGTGTCGTTCTAAAGTTTGGTCATGATCTGCTGACAGACACATTGCATGGCTAGTAAATATTTGGGAAAACGATTTGCCATATTGGGAGAAGGGTAGGGTGATAGAAACCTACACTCGGACAACACCATTTGTCCCCTCCTGGGCTTCCTTTATAGGGCACTGCTCCCCCTGTAACTCCACCGCCTAATCCCCCTTCCCTTAGCTGCGTTATATGCCTAGGCTATGTGAGAAAACAACTAACGCCCCTCGAGGAAAAATAATGCCGTACCATTGTTAAGTTGTAACCACATCTTTGCTTTAACTTCCTTACTATTACTCTTTTCCTTGGGTTTTCCCAAAATCTAATTAACCAGATTTGGGGGATAAGTGACACTGACATAACATATAAGCAATGAACCAAGGCATTATCAAGAAGAGAAAACCACGAGCTGCAGATATGTAGATTTCGTATGCTGTGGATATGATATTACTAGCAGGTGAACAAAATCATTACCATGTGTATTTTTGTTTTTTCTTGTCTTCCAGAAACATCCATCTTTAGAGCTGCAGTTAACCGCAAGAATGTGCACTTAGTTAACATCATTTTTCTTATGAGTTTCATAACAAGAGATTTTGCTGTCTGTATTACAGGTGGTTGGTAGGAGTTGGTTACCTATGGGAGGTCAAATTGAAATGCTGTCTCAAACGAGATCATTTCTTAAAAAGTACTAATTTTTTATACTCTCCATTAATTTTAAACAACACGTTAGATATTCCTTTCTTTACAAAGCAAAGAACGATCTGTCAAACTAATTAAGCGAGAGACCTTATACATTCTTCTACAGCTGAAATTTTACCAAAGACTAATTATAGATTGATGAGCTGGTTGCTGACTTTACCTGATGATATTAAATTATCAATATTATCAGTGAATGGTATTCAAACCGATGGCAAAAGTGTAAGGCATAGCAAGGCAGGGCCAAGGAACTTTAAACTAAAGGCTAGGCAAGAGAAGGATACCAAATGGGTCCCATATGAACAAGCCCATATACCGGTTCACTTATATTTTGCAACCAAGAATTATAGGGGTCGCATGGGCCAGGTAATGTAACCTATATGGAATATTTTCGGAACCCTTTTTGGCCAGTGATTTCGCTTAAACGTATCTGGTCCAGTTATGCACCAATTGTGGTCTATAGTTTGACTGAAGATCCGCATTTGCATTTGAGAGCTCATAGTCATATGGAACATATGTGGGATACTCAACACGACACCTACATGCAATGGTTACAGGACATCTCTGTGTTTCATAAAGCTGATACTCATAAGTATGGGTCAAAACATGAATTTCCATATGGATCAAGTGGCCAAGTTGTATTGGACCCAAATGGAATATTTACGACAATGCTTACCCCCATAAGAACCAAGTTGAAATCACGTAGGGCCTCTACATGCTTGCTACCTTTGACGTCGACGTTGCCAGAAAGGCTACTTTTTTTTTTTGCCTATAGTTGGCTAACTGATAGAATACCCAGTTGCAATGGCGAAATCGGAAATTTCGAAATATACCCACGATCCTTATCATTTCGAAAAAAACTGGTGTCGTTTGCATGGTGCATAAATAATGTGTTCATGGTATTTTATGTTTCAGCGTGTTCATTTCCTGCAGTCAAAGGCGTTTGGGATGTTCGATTCTCTCAATTCAGGTGACTACGTGCCAGGACTCAGAGGTGGCGTGAGGGAATCTGTTTTAACAATCTAGGACATTTGAAATGCTAATTTTTTCCCACACTGATAGCCCATGCATGATGGAATCAGCATTGTCGTGACACCATAAAGTTAGCCCTGCAATGAAGATGTGTAAGAATGTCACGTTTCCGATCTCAGCCCCAGCATTCAACCTCAACTGTAGAAGAAAAGGGGGAATCTATGTATGGAGCGATTCTCTAGGAGACGACGTCTCGTCCCCTTGTAATTTTTTTTTTGATCAGCTACCGATTGGTATGATAGCCAGATCAAACGAAACTTTGTGAGGGGACCGCGCTATGGGAACAACGTATCGGCAAAAACATACCAAAAACTTTTTTTTTTTTTTTTTGGTGAATGTTGGGAGCACTAGAGTGGAAAATTTGGCTATATTTCGGCATTTTAAAATGATCGTGTGGTTAACAAATGTGAAGTGCAACAGTCTGACTTTTTGGTCTGCGAATTCTCCAGTTGGAATGATGGCCCGAAATCCCCAAGCTTTACTCTAGCCACATGTCTCGACTGTCTTATTTATAGACGTAAGTAAACAAGCTCTAAGCTAATCTTTGGAACCCTTGAACTGTTTAGCAAAAGATGAATTTGTCATAGAAAGTTATACTAAGTGAAATTTTAAATCCATATATATTTGTTGTTTCTTCTAGGACAAGAGTACTCCTTTTATATAGTATATTTTTCAACTAACCAAAACGTCTTGGGTTGATTTTATCTTAAATGATGTACACACAAATCTGTGGAACCATTGTTTTGACTGGAAATGGGGATATGCTTCATGCAGTGGCGTAGCTACAGGGGGAAGAGGGGACGGTCGTCCCCCTTGCTCGGAAATTTAAAAAAAAAAATCGGAAGTTTTCAAATATCCGAAACATAGCCAAACATTATAAAAATTCCAAAAAAGGGTAAAAACTTGTAGTGAAATATATCAAACTTTTCTTTGCCTCGCTGCGCTCGGCATCTAATAAACCTTATATTTAGGAAATTATAGCAAAATGTAATCAAATCATTTTTTTCTTAGCCTCGCTACGCTCGGCATCTAGTAGAACTTATATATTGAAAAATACAGCAAAATGTAATGAAATATATCAAATTTTTTCTTTGCCTTGCTGAGATCGACATCTGATAAAGCTTATATTTAGCAAATTATAGCAAATTGCCGTAAAATAGATCATTTTTTTTCTTTGCCTCTCTACGCTCTGCATCTCATAGTTATTATATGTAGCTAAATATAGCAAACGGTAGTGAAATGTATCAAATTTAATTGTTCATTAATCTTTGCCTTGCCTACGCCCGGCATCATATGAAACTTAACTGTTTAATAGAATTTATTTCTACAAGATATTATATGGTTATTATTTATAAATATCGTTTTCATTTCCTACGCAATGAAGATAATGTGTAAATACAATTTTTAAGATTTTGGTCACTGTATTATTTATTATAATTTATAATATGACCTGCACTTTACCGATCACAATAAACTGTCAAGAATTCCTTGATACTAGACATGACAAATATCCTTAACTATTGACGTGAAAACGCTTCAAGGATAATTATCTTCCAGACATAAAAAACATAAGAAAAAACATGAAGTTAATACAACACAATTGGGTAAATAAATGGATTTGAAGGCTTCAATTTCAAAGGAAATAACAAAAAATTCGCGCCTCGTTTCGCTCGGCGATTATTACAAACGTATACGTCCCTTCAAAGCCCTAGTAGTAAAATGAGCCTAGGGCCTGCATTCACAATTGCATGTGTAGTAAGTATTACGTAAATGCACATCCATATGTATAATACTGAGTAGGTCAAAATATTCTTTGGGAAATATAAACCATTTGACTTGAGTTGTAGTATAGAAGAACAATCCGGAAATTTTCAGATGAAAATTCGGAAATTTTTAGGTCTTGCCCCCCTTGAAAAAAAAAACCCTAGCTACGCCACTGACTTAATGTAAGGCTTTCTCAAAATAAGATGAATCGACAACTGAAGAGTAATGAATAGGCTGAACAGCCTGAATTTAATAAAATTAGTAAGTGTTTATTTACTTTAATAATGAAATTAAAGCTACAAACTTACATGTTATGCCATGTTTGTATGTGATGAAATTTCAATACCTTCTCTTATAAAAAAAATTCTGCTATGAAAATTTTACCCGACCTTCTAAAGTTTACGTGAGCCTCGTGTGTCAGCATCTTGGAAAGTAAACGTGTGAAAATCCGTCACCTCCTCTCTTCTCTGTAGGCTTCCACTTAACACAACCAAATCATGGATATTTTGGACCAAATTTGTTTACGAAATGTAAACATTTTGATATGTATATTGATTTTAATATTATTGTTCGCAATTTGCATAAGGTGTCCTCTAACATAACGTTAAAACGCACCACATATTTCACACTGCAAAGATGTAAGTTTTCTAAATTAAATTAGAAATAAAAAATGCTTGTGATGATGCTTAAATATTATGTAGAACATTTTGAAAGTAATACCGTACGGTAAATTGGAGCCATGTTTATTTTTAAATTGCAGCAGAATATCACGGAATTTACTGCACCGACACACGATGTTGAAGTGAACATTCGACCTCAGTTTAACATACAGGAGATAACTTTTGTCTGAAACGATTGAAGGCGGGGAGGGAAAGTCGAGAACAAAGACTCAAAGGAAATATTTTGCGTTAAATTTGTTTTCAATTTAAAATTGGTCATCCGCAAAAACAAACTTTCCTAATCCCTAGGACGATTTGGCCTGGTAAGTTCATTACACCACGTCACTAAGCTACCCAAATTTATTGTTGCAATATGGGGCAAGGCAAAGGGCTGATAGTCCGTCTTACCTTGTGCTGTAATTTAAGGAACAAAAACTTTTACTTGGAAGTAACATAGCTAACTTATAATCGATGCTTCAGCATGCGAATGCTTTCTCTTTGTTTGCAAGTTTACTTTTGCCGTTTTAAGACGATTGCTAACATCGGGCCACCAAATCAATAAGAACCGAAGAAGGAGAGTACTATGGGATTCCCTTGAGTAAGAATATTTCTTAAATTTTGTTTTTACAATACTTGTACTCTATTTCCATGGAACTAAGGATTTCATTATATGACGCATAAACTGAGTCACGTGTTGAAATATTCGGAGAGAGACGCTTTTAGATGTTATCAGTATGGTAGTTGAACACATGTCTTCGCTGGGTCCTACTGTTGCTTGATTTAAAATCCCAATTTTATTTACTTTTTCATGTTTTAGAGTAATACCGAATATTTTACATTTTGCATTCAAACACCCAAAAGTTTTTATCTTTTGAAACTATCTCGCATTAAAGGCTGCATAAATTTTAACGTAACGTTTTACTAACGGAGCAAGGAAATCAAATTAGTATGCATGAGGTCATCAACAACTCTCTCCTGTATTTTTAAGTCAATCCTGCCACTGTGATAGCAAATATCTGCCCTTATTGTTGGGTAAATTGTTGCGGAATTTGAAATCAATGCAGACCCTTACCAAACTAGGCTCTGAAGGAGGCTAGGTATCTCCCGGTGTGGAGGGCAAAATACTCTAAGGAAACGAGATTTACTAAAAAACACTTTACAGCAATGATATTCTTATTCCTCGCAAGGGCCAAAATTTCGCCGATACCCTCCCCTCGGTTACGGGCTTCAGTCAGATTTAAAAGACATTCATCACACCATTTTGAAGTATACCTGACCGTTTGGTATCTGCTTGCTCCATCGCCCAAAGTAATTGAGTCAGATTTAATATATAGTCAGTAACAAAACTAACAACCAATTGAAAGCTAATTATACGCGCTATCATCTTAAACATCCGTGTTCATTTGCAAAAGGCAATGGCACTATAGCCATCCTCTCACGTTTGTTTATTACGTTTACGACTTGAATGAATGCAAATCTAAATGAAGAACTAACGAGTCAGTTATTGACTGGGTTGTCCTGCTGTTGGGGGAAAGGATAAAGGAAGTGGTATTTGACGTAATGGCGTTTAGCTACCTGCGGGCTCGGGATCTAGATTTCCAGCAATAAAACTTGAAGGAAGAGGATGGGGGTCATAAAAGCCAACCTGGCAATCTTCGATCTATCCATCTAAACTAATCTTAAAAGTGCAAAGAGCTCAAGTCATGTTAGCTATTAAATAAGTATGCCATCGTTAAGTAGTAACAAATAACCGTAGGTTTAACGCACCTTTGGATAGTTTAGTGTCGAAAAGGTTTATTTGCCATTTAAAGCCGGAAATTTTTCTAGGTCGTTTCCTCTTTTGCAGACCCTCTTTCAAATTCTCATGTTATAATTTGCAAAGTAATACCTTCTTCCTGAATGTAGCTAAAACCCTTTGTTTGTGGATCAGTTTCCTTCCTCATCTACTAACGTCTTAAGATGATTTCACAATAAGATTGACATTTTCACATCTTAAGAAATTCAGTTTACTTGCATAGAATTTCTGCTTAGTGTGTGTTTTATGCAGTATATTGCTGATAGAAGCAACATCTGGCAGTGAAAGAACCAAACAATTTCAATGTGAGCGCAGTTTAAGGTCACAACATGTGCTCTCAATAGCCCCTAACCTTTGAAGAAAAGGTCAGAAAACGCATTGAATTTAGCCTTTAATAATTTTACACCCTTAAAATTTCCTGATTGACTGCGAAGGATTTTTTGATTTTTCTCTTTTTACGAACACTGTTATAAAGAAGCCATTCTTATAGGCCCGGCTGCGAGGTCTGTTTCAGAGATACAACTGTGCTCAGCCTTTCTTAGACACTACCCCGAATTATTAGGGAAGCTCACAGTCACTACATTAAAAAAAAAAAAAAAAAAAAAAACTCTTCAAGTGTCATTTCTTTGACCTGTACTTTTGCTTTCATCTTTTGGAGTAAGCTTTTTTAAAATGTTGCCTTTTAGGTATTTGTGTGTACGGGTGTATACGAATAGCTAGGGAGAAGAATGTATGCATATACGAATGTACGCAAATGCATATAAAAATTTATGCATGTAGGCAGTATGCATGTATGCAGGTATGCATGTCTGTATATGAGTATCATTAGATAATAGAAGTTAGCCCAAAGGCTGGATGATTGTAACTCTAGGAGGATCCTCTTGACATTAAGCTGAGATCCCACAGACCATTTTGATAGTTGACATATCTTACACAGTTGACGATATTTAGAGGCCCATGCTAAGGTAAAATACGTGTTGGGTACGGTGTCTGAATGTCGTCAATTTTTGTTTGGCTGGAAACAGTAACGTATTAACTTAACGCGAAGTAGATTATAAAGTGGTAACGGTCGACAATTAAAGGACAAAATTAAAGTGGCAAGAAACAGAACGTTCTTTAAAAAAAAAATTGCAAAACAAACTAGTTCGAGCTCATGAATTTTCAGTGCTTTAAAGTATGTAAACAAAATATGTACCTTTCATTACATCCAAAAAAAAAACAATCCTGCTTCAAATATCTTGTATTCTATCTCAAGGTGGAATTTTGTGAACAACAGTTCAATATTTACGGTGACAATAAGCTAAGATACCTCTTAGCAAATGTAAAGATACGAAAAACCGGGCAGCCTATCTGTGCTCACTCTATGCTTCATTTGCGCGTACTAATTGATTTGTTTGCTTGGCCGGTTGGTCGGCTCAAGTGACTCACCTAAAAGTAGTGACTGAATGCAATCGAAGCTGTTACTTGCACTGCTCTTCTTCACTGAGGAAGCCAGGCAAACAGTTGGCTAATCAGTCATGCACGACTTTGCCCATTAAAAAAAATAATTTTGGTGACTGACAGGGAGAGGTTGGTTTACAGACTCTAACCCAGCTGTTCACCTAATGAATTTTTCCTCTTTCTCTCCTGAAACAATTGCTTTTTCATGTGAAACTTACCATCTTCTTCCAATGGTATGTATCACACAATTGGACACATGATGGGATGCAGGCCTTTTGTAGGTTGGGGTAAAATCTCAGAATGTCACTTGAGTAACCGGGCTATATGTAACGCTAGTAACCGATATTTTCAAATTACGTCAGAAATGCTTTAGTTGTAGAAATCAAACTGTAGGGTAAGTACCACCGACATGTAACCTACATTTATACTCTACACTTGTTCATATATGCACTGGGTGGTATCAGATGGTTACTTTAAAAAGCCCTAGTTTGACACTTAAGCTTACCATACATTCAGAGAGTTCTCAACTTTTGCATAGCCAAATGTGCCACATATATCAACAAAACATTACCAGTGATTCATGACTTTTTCCAAGGCACTGCAAAATTATACGATTAAAGGTTTTGTCGAGATCTGATGGCACCACTAAGCAAACCGTATGGCACGTAGGATGTTATAAATTGGACAACTTTTTGAATATATATTATATTCATGATGTAACGTATACAGTTATATCCCACCGACATCCTACGTCAGTCTAGTGACGAACAGGACCTAGATGAAGGGGTCATACTGTGGAACCGTCCACCAAAGGTTTTTATCCCACACTACGCCGCAGAGGGGACCCTATTGTCTTAGCAACTCTTTAAGCCTTCTTTAGGATATGACTATACAAGGCATATGTCGCACAGCCTGCTACGTAAGTAAATCACAAACAGACAAATGCAATTCATCCCTGAATATTACCAAGAACATGCCTATGGTATGATTTAGATAACAACTACTCAGTGGATTAAAATGAGTATTTTACCCATCGTTTCCGGGTTTGCAACTGTAAGTTAACAGCTACGTAAGCAGCCTGGGAAAAGCAAACAGGTCCCCAGTATTTCTCAAATGAATCCTTTGTCAGGGATTTAATAAGTTTAAATGAAAATGGTGATAAGGGCATTTTCTTTCCCCCTTCACTGTTTGGAAGATCATGATCTTGTTAGTAAAACATTCCAATACAAACATTACCTAATCAGATAATTACATAGTGATAAAAATATAGCAAGAAATATGAAAACATCGTGTTATTAGGAATTTGCAAATGGCTGAAGAATACACAGTTTACCACGATCATTCTCCATAATTTGCCTTAAACAAAATTGTTAACAAAATCATTACTTCTGACTAAAATTCTCTGAGTTTTCTTTCCTGCGCCTGATAAAAGGACAGAAATGTTCACAGAGAAGGATATTTACAAGCTGTTTTCATATCATAGTCAATTTGTTGAAAATATTATAGATGGTCTCCATTTTACAATGCATATGTTGCATTTTTACGGCCTGAAAATGCAGCCAGGGTCAAATGTTTCTGACTGCAAAATACTGAAAACGTCATTTTACTGTTGAGCTCTTTTTGGTCTGTAGAGGGTCAGCCTTCCGTGAAAATGCATTTTGTTTTTCTAGTTGATTATTTGACTATAGAAGACTTCCACATTCGTGGAAGTTTGGTTATGCTCTCGAGTTTGCTCGATATTATCTGTAACCACAGTAAAGTAAGCGTTCAAAGATCCACAATTATTGGAAACACCCTGAATTGTGGTAGTTGCATTGGTGCCTCCGTCTACATCTTCATAGCTAAAAGGGTCCTCAGAATTCGTTCCAGGAGGTAACTCAACGGACATCGAGCTTTCTTTCAAAGTGAGTCTCGTATTAGCCCGTGAAAAGAAAATGTAGGAAATTAATGTTACGATCACTAAAAAAAGTAGGCAAACAACGCCTATTAAGACTAGCAGTACCGGCCATGAAGTCCCTGTTTTAGCGAAAACTTCTGTTCTCTCGAATTGTGCACTAGTCGTATTGTTTAGGTTCGGCTGCTCTGGGAGGCGTAGTATAATAACTTGAAAGATGATGGTTACAACGCAGCTCTTAAATAAAACTCCTGTTCCTTCTGTTATTACACATGATACGAAACACGAAGACGTGGTCTCTGTGGTGACGTTTGCCAAACCCTGTTTGGTATCTGTACAGAAAAATGAAAATGCAACCATGGTTTAAAAAGTGGTTGACTGAGTCATTTTTGAAATTTCAGCTAAACATCGAACAAGCACCAATTACTTGCATGCGCCACAGTTTTATATTATGCTTAGATTATCAAATGTCAACATACTGAGGTATAGGATAACAAATGAGACGTGACTGTATAGAAAAGAATGCTAGTAGTCAGTCGTTGTAACATAACAGGCTAAATGATGTATTTCACTACAATCAATATGGGGACCCTGTTAAATACTTTTTATTTATGCCTACAAAAGTCTTTTCAATAAATGTTACTCATCTTCAAATGTGAAAATTTTATTTTAATGTTTTGCCGAAGATCTTCGTTGTCAAGTAGGCCTACCTTAAATTTTTTTTTCAATCTTTCATTAAACAAAAAAAAAACAAAAATAATTTGTTTATGGGAGGTTAACGTTTTCCCGATTTTTTGTTGCGAACTTTACATATTCTACAATGTTCTTTTGATCAGGGAGTTGTTATTTGTGAGGAGATACATGACTTTGAAGTCAGGTTTGCACCGCCAAGGTGACAAAGTAATAACTTTAACTACCTTGGCATTTCTGTGAGACTCACAGTAGATTACATAGTTCATACAAAAGGGATGTGTTACATGCTACACCTTAAATAAGAGTGTGACCTTGTCGTTATTACCGTAGCATTGCCAGTCTCTCGGAGACGAGGGTGGAAGTATATCAATTAGGGTTATTGTAAACGTGTGAACATGACTCCCAAACTGGACAATTCAGAAGCTCTAATGCAACTTTCCGATTTGTTGTGACAAATACTTCTGCTTATGCAACTTACTTGCATGACGTTCGTTCTTTAAGTAGAGGCGGACCTCATCGGTTCATTTCAATGAAACCGTGGGTTGACTTTTGCAGCACTTGCCCCTAAATTGGTGGTGGCATGAGCTTACTCATCAATGCATTTTCTTCAGTAAGCCAATTGTGACAGGATTA